>PVIY010003318.1:0-114885 GCA_004026745.1 Myrmecophaga tridactyla | reverse complement strand
CTCTATATCTTTTGCTTGGTAGAGTCTGAAGGCTGAAAGAAAATTCCAAATGTCTTCAAATGATGCACACATATTGCTTCAAGGACCAAATCATGTCAGACAAGTTTCTTGTCCATCCTTATTTTTCTCTCTGTCCATCAATATCGTTGGTATTTACAACTAGAAAAAATTAAAAATTTTATGTTCTAAGCAGTAGCTTCTCAGATTACTCCTTGTGCTTCCCATATAGCTGATACTTCCATTGTAAAAAGCATGGGAACCAAACTGGTGTGACTTGGATGTGATGAAATCAGTTATTTTATTGTCTACAATGAAATCACAGAACACGATGAACTTGAATTCAGGATTTCACTGCGATATTCATGTTTCCAACTCTTTATTTCCCTTCTTAACTGATGAACCCTTCCTCTAATAGAGATTGTCTTTACATCTCCGCAGTTATAATTTCTAGTTTTCCTTACATATGCAGTAACTTTACAACTTTCTCAAGTTAATCAAATGAGTCTGATGGCTATTTTTATTTATCCAGTTTTGGACATTTTTAGTTTCAATTTGATTCTTTTTTATGTATTCTATTAATATTTTCTCAAAAGACTTTCCTTCTGATTTAGTGTTTTCTATGACTTCATATTTTTTCTTCCTCTTTCCCTGTTGGCTAGGAGTGAGTGTATTTGTCTTTGTCACTGGAGTTTGGAGAAGAAAGGATTAGATTCTGAATTTACCTCCATTATTGCTCTTTGAATCAGATAATTTATATTTAGCTCTATTTATGAAACACATGAAGTGCCTACTATGCGTTAGACACAATGCTTTTTAATGAGAAGGTACAAATGTGAATGATTCTTTCAAGAACTACAGATTTGTGATGGAAATAGCTCAATCTCATTTTCCTTACAGTCTGAAAATCTTTAACTCTTGCATTTCTATGCCTTTCTGATGATAATCAAGCAGTTCTCTGAGTTAGAATCCAAAGTGAATAGCATTTTAACTTGAACAATATCTTACTTAAGAAGAATTTAAAATTTTTATGTGCATTTATACTTAAAACTCTTTTTACCCAACACACGTACACATGCGTATACTCATGCAAACACACACACACACACACACACACACACACACAAACGTATCTTCTCGTCCCGCTTTTAGATTTTCAATTGATAGAGAATACAGATCATTCCTATAACTTACACTAAGATAAATGAGGGAAATTTAAGTTAACACATTAAAATGTGTGACATATTATGAAGTCACCACAAAGACTGACATGCTATTCAGGAATTATTCAGTACTTTCACCCCAGAAATAATTTATTCTTTTTAAATATAAGGAGATATTTTAATTTGCAACCAGGCTTGGACATGTCTTTTCTTTTTCAAACCACCTGACGCTAAAAGATGGGAAGGATAATTTTTATGATCCCATTTTTAAGTTAAAGTTGCATTGACGCAACTGTGCTTAGATATGTATTTTCCATCTCCTGTCTGAATTTCCATCTTATCCTTGTTAAGTAAAATCAGAATGGTACAGAATTATCAACAATTAAGAATTAAAACAAGAATTCTCTGGTTTTGGTTGCTGAAGATTTTGTTATGTAATATACAGATACCATATACATGATTTAGATGTGTCACTGGTATATACTGGCACATACATTATGTATTAGACTAGATCAGTTGTTAAAATAAGGCAGAACAGCCTAGCATGTGACTGGATATATTCTATTGATAATTATTGTAGGTGTCCTTTGTGTGGAAAATACTATGGAAATATATATTTTATATATATTATTAGTTTTTAGATGAAATACTACAAAACATATGTATAAGCTAAATGATTGCCTAGGAATGTGTCGGTACATATAGTACAGAATGGACAATTAAGACTTTTAAATTAGTATCTTAATGGAGGTTAATTTTTTTTAACAATAAACAACAAATCCCTAAAGTGTAATAGTTACAGAACCCCTTTATATTATTATAGGTTATTGGAATTATCAGGAAGGATGTTCCATAATTTTACACAGGAAGTCCAGGGGACTCCAAAATTCACCTCTGTGGAGAATATGGCTTTTAGTTCATACGTCGATTGAGTAGTTTCTGTTGTAGACCGAAGAGTATAACATTTCTCTTATCCATAGTCCAGAGCAGCATGAGTACAAAGAAATTTCATTGAAGGAAGTGGACAGCAAATGCAGAGTGTACAACCCAGATTTACCATTTTTATAGGAGCTATTTTTAAACTAAGGTTTCTGGTATAAGCAAATGACATAGTACTAGGATAAGGGTGGGACAAAAAGATATTGAGAATCAAAGCAAAAATTACAAAGTGCAAGTGAGAGAACCAAAACCAAACCAAAGACCATTCTTTAGCTGAACTACGGAGTTTCATTCATCATGTCTCTATGAATAGAAATTGGATATTTATTTTATAAAACCAATATATGCATTTATATTTTAAGTCGTTAGACTAAAGTTGTGTATAGTAAAATATACACAATTTTCATTTCATAAAGGGATTTCAATCTTTCCCAGGCCTTCATAAAATCCTGAATCAACAGCCCTCTAGAGATGGAATGGGCCCAAATGACTATAACATTTTCCAACAGATGGCCAGTTAGCTCTGAATTACTGAGATAACTTACAGCTTTTAGTACTTAAATCCCATTTATTTTTCCTTCTAATCTACAAGGAGCCAATCAAATTAAACATTTGACACAAAAGCCCTTAAAGCAAAAGTCATTTACAGGATGGCAGCAATCAAAACACGAAAAGTAGAAAGAGCCCTTCTGGGACCCAGAAATATGGGGCCTCTTAGAGCAGAGAAGTTCTGCACATTTCAAATAAGGAAACAGCAAACAAATTGGAATGAGTTCCTCCCTGAGCAGTCATGGTTGCCTGACCATCCTGGGTTCCCGTGGTAATTTTCTAGGAGAAAATATGTGAAAGTAGAAAATGGAAAAAGGGACTCACTGCAGTATCAAGGCAGCCCTCCAGCCCTACAACCTTGGGTTTGCCTGCAGTTACCCCAAGCTCCTCAACTGTTCACTTACACCATAAGTAGAGACTGAATAATGGGTCAGATTGGCCTCTTCATCCATTTACTCTAATATGAAACCCTCCAACTACATTCCTTTGGCTTTTGTTTTTGCTTTATGCTTGTCTGATGGATTGATCTGACTTTTTTTATGTTTACCTAATGGGGACACTTGCATTTTGTGCCTCTTTCCCATTGTGCTGGTTCGAATCTGTTGTGGACCCCAGAAAAGCCATGCCCTTTAATCCTCATTCAGCATTCCTAAGTGGGAGCTTCTTGATTGTTTCCATGGAGATGTGACCCACCCAATTGTGGGTGGTAACTTTTGATTAGATGGTTTCCATGGAGATGTGTCTTCACTCATTCAAGGTGGGGTTGCTTACTGGAGTCCTTTAGGAGGGAACCATTTTGGAAAAAACTTCAGAGCCACAGAGACCACAGAGCCAGAGATCACTGGAGATGAAGAAGGAATATGCCCCTAGGGCAACTTCAAGAAACAAGAAGCTAGGAGAGAAAGCTAGCAGACATCACCATGTGCCCTTCCAGCTGAGAGAGAAGCTCCAAATTGCATTTGCCTTTCTTGAGTGAAGGTAACCTCTTGTTGGTGCCTTAATTTGGACATTTTCACAGCCTCAGAACTGTAAGCTTGCAACATAATAAATTCTCCTTTGTAAAAGCTGTTCTGTTTCTGGTACATCACATTCTGGCAGCTTCCAAACTAAACTGTCCATTAACACATTTTTTTTTCCCCCAAACAGGACTCCTTGCTCCTTATTATATCCAGAAAAGGACCTCTGAATTGTCTGAGGCTGGGAAAAACATGTTTGCCGGATGTTTGACGAACAGTGCTCACAATCATACTTTAAAACAAAACAAAACAAAACAAAACAAACTTCCAAATCCAATTAAGTGCTGACCCCAACAGGAGGCACGAAGAAAATAGACAATGAGGCAGAGTTGGGTGTGTTTTCTCAGGAAACTCAATCCATTAGAAAGTGGAAACTTTAATGCCCAGTTTCCAGACCAGGGAAACCACACTTTGCTGATAGAGATTTGTGGTATAACCTACTTCTCAGTTTGGGTCTGGGTGTGCTAGTGATAGCCACAATGCATACGATGTTCTTTTGAACTATATTTTCAGATACTTATCTTACTTTCTTCACCTTATCTTGGATGCATAACCAAAGCTCACATGTACACACCATGGAAATAAAGTTTAAAGAAAAAAAATGCATTTGCTTATAGGTGTCAGTGAGATCTTTACATCTCTCTTCCCTTCTGTGGTAGAAGGGTCACTCTGTGACCTCCTTTGAACCACCAGGAACTCCTACATCAGTGTTAATCTTTGGCATTTTGGGTTATTTTGTTACAAGAGTTTAATGTGCCCTACTGGTACCCTTGTCCAGAACTGTAGGAGAAAACCTATATTTTACTGGAATCTAAGGTTTTGGGTGTTCTAGTTTGCTAGCTGCTGGAATGCAACACACCAGAGATGGATTGGCTTTCAATAAAAGGGGATTTATTTAATTAACATATAGTTCTTCAGAGGAAAGGCAGTTGACTTTCAACTGAGGTTCTCACGTGGGAAGGCACAGGGGATCTCTGCTGGCCCTCTCTCCAGGCCTCTGGGTTCCAACAACTTTCCTCGGGGTGATTCCTTTCAGCATCTCCAAAAGCCTGGGCTGAGCTGTGAGTGCTGAGATGAGGTATGCTGAGCTGCTTGGGCTGTGCTACATTGAGCTCTCTCATTTAAGTACCAGCCAACGAAATCAAACATCGTTCACTGCAGCAGACACGCCTCCTAGCCACTGCAGATGTAATCAGCAACAGATGAGCTTCACATGCCATTGGCTCATGTCCACAGCAATAGAACTAGGCACCTTCACCTGGTCAAGTTGACACCTGAATCTAACTACCACGTGGGGAATCAGGAAAAATAAGCATTTGCCGCCATGCTTTATGTTTCTTGTCTACATTGGGAATGAATTTTTATTTTAGAAAACTCTGGGCCATGGAGCCTTTTGGTTTTATGCTAGTGGCTTGGGGTTTCTGCAACCTCTGGTGACTCCCAATTAAACAGTGCTGCATTTTTTTGTCACCAGGGTGAAACACTTTACTGAAGACTGAAGTTTCAAATCACGAAACAAAGTCTTATTTGTTATACATCTAAATATCACATACATAATTTGGATAGGAACTTCAGTTTTTTTTATAAGAAAATAAATGGATTCTAACAATTAGACTGTGTTCACTCAACAAAGTAGAACATTGAAGGTAATTTATCCACCGATTTTGCTTGAGTTCACAACGAATATCATAAGCTGCAGATAGTTTAGTATAAACTAACCAACCACAGTGACTCACTTCTATACTAAATTATTTTGTAGAAATAATCTCAGTATTTTTTGAGCTAGCTTTAGCAGTATTAACTAATAATTTCTTGAAAAATGCTTTAATGCATTTTTTCTCAACTAGATCATTCATGCACATGATAAAAATTTCATAAGACTAAAAAAGGTGTTCATTGAAAGACATGTCATTCTCCAACGCCCATATCCCCACTTCTGAGATTCTTTCCACAAGGGCAGTTCGGTCATAGACTGATAACCATCACTGGCATCGGATTCATGTGTCATTTTCTAGAACATGTACACACACACACACACACATACACACACACATACACACACGTACACACACACACATGCTGGTCTGCAACTTGCTCCTGTTTAACTTAACACTATATCTTTGAAATTATTCTTTACCAATTCATACAGGGGCCTCATATTTTTAATGGACACATAACATTTTCTTGTATATTTATCCAATTTCCTACTGATCATTTATTTTGTTTCCAATATTTTGCATTACACACAATGCAGCACTGAATGTTATTCTATGTTTGTCTAGTACATACGTGCAAGTACGTCTGTGGATAAAGCCCTAGAAATAAAATCACTGAATCAAAAGTGTGTGTACTTAAAATTTTTACTGACATTGCCAAGCTGACATCCACAAAAGTTGAGCCTGTTTATACTTTGAGTCACCACACTTTTTTTTGTATATTATCAAACTTTTTTTAATCTTTATTAGATATATAGATGAAAAATAAGGTATAATTTAAAATTGTTTATCAACTATTATTACTGAGCAATGTTTTTCATATTTTATGCATGATTAATGAATCCTTTTCTGTGAAATTCCTGTTCATATTCTTCGACCATTTACATATTGGGTTGCTTTTCTTCCTCTTCATAGACTTTTCATTTATTTATAACAAGTTTGTCCCTCTTCTTTGATAGGAATTACAAAAATATTTTGCAAATTTACTATTTGCCTTTATTTGTGACTTTTTTGTATAGATTTTACAGTCTAATGTGTCAGACTTTTAAAAATAACATTTCCAATTTGAATTGTGCTTTAAAGGGCTTTCTTAACTTTAAAATGATAAGATACAAATTTCCATGTTTCTCATAATAACTTTTTTATTCCTTTTTTTTGCATATGAATACATAGCCCACAGACATTTGTTTGGTGAAAGTAATTAGGTAATGATCATTTGTTTCATATGGCTAATCAGTTGCTCTAACATCATTTACTATTATGTCTCTTTTCCTCAGTGAATTGAAATGCCATGTTGGCCTTTACTAAATTCCTATATGTATTTATCTAGTTTTAGTTTTTTCTAGGTCTTCCCTATTGTGCTGTCTGATTCGACATTTATACCTCTTTACATGTATTGAATTGTTTAAGTAGCCTCTTCTTAAACTTAGCATTTTCTCTGAATCTGTGGTTATTTCTTTATTTTTATTTCCTGTTTTGTGAATTTCTGCTGTTTCCTTTTTTTTAACAAAAATTAAATGTCATCAGTTTAACTATTCTATTTTTTTCTCCTAAGAACACATTCTTAGAATTAAAGTTTCTTGTCTTTTAATTCAGTTATTTCTGGTTCTATCTATATTAATTTCCTTATTCTGATTTTCTAGGTAGATTCATTGCTATTTTATTTCAAAGTTTTTGAGTTGAATGCTTGATTTGTTAATATTTAGCAGTACATAGAGACTTACCTTATTTAGCAGTGCTTTGTTAATATTAAGCAGTGCATAGAGAATATATGCTGGAATCAGAGCATCTGCTTTGAATCATGGCTTTACTACTTACAGCTATGTTTACTTTGGCATGTTGTTTAGCATTTAATGATTAGAAAAATTTCAGTTTTCTTATCTGTAAAATGGAACTATAACAGGATTTTTATAATGTTAAGTCAGCTAAAATGTGTTAAGTTCTTAGAAAATTGCCTTTCACATAATAAGCACTATGTAATTGTTTATTAAATAAAACTATAAAATAAATTAGTGTAAGTATTTAAGACTATGAATTTCCTTTTGTCCTTTTCATTATGGTTATTTCTTCGATCTTCCAGTTTTGTTTGTACTTTCTCTTTGACCCAGTAATTGAGAGAGGAGAGATGTTTGCTTATGTTTTTGTTTTTCCCAGGTGATAAGGTATTTTCTAGATTGATGGTTAATTTCTATATTTATTGTATTGTTAGCACAGAACAGTATCTATTAGATTGTCATTTTTGAATTAATTGAGGTTTTCTTTGGAGACTTTAATGGTTTCAGTTTTTGTAAAACTCCCATGGGCATTTGAAAAGTTGTGCTCTATATATTCATGGAACAAAATTCAATACATAGGAACTATTATTACTTTTTAATTATGTCATTTAAATCTTTATATTTTTTGACTACTTGATCTGTATGGGTGAAGATGGTTGAATCACAATTTTTGTGCTAATAAGGAAGTTCTATCTATTTTTCCTTGTATTTCCTGTAGTTTTGTTTTGAAAGTTGATGCTTCGGTAGGTTTTTAATTTTGTATTTATAAATATATATTCATTATTACATTTTCATTGTTGATAACATACTTTTTCACTATAAAGCATCTTCATGTATTTATTTAATGCCTTTTTCTTTGTATGAAAACTTTTTCAGGTCTGTTTCTTTTTATCACACACTAAGCATCTCTTTTGTTTGGATTTGCATGTGTTTCTTCTGGTAATTCAAAAGATTTTACTTTTTTTTTTTTCCTAGTGATTTCTATTTTAACCATGACTTTTTCTTTGTAATAATACTCTTAATCACCTATCTTGTCAGTTTTTATGGAGTTTCTATTATATTCATTAATAGAATAAGTATACTTTACTTTGATTTCCATATTAAGCCCTTTCTCATCACGAAAGTTTTATTATGTTTTGTTTTGCAGTATTTATTTTATACTTCTAAATATTCTTATACCTCAAAACTGGACTTACAAGTTTTGAAATAAAGCTTTTGAACCCAAGCTATAAAATGAGGAAGTCAGTATATTTACAGTACCTCCTACTTTCTCGCCTTTTTCTAACTTTTGTTATTTATGACACTTGTCTATACCTGGATTTAGGGCATCTATATACTGTCTATAACAATAATCCCTATATTCATTGTAGTCTTAGTAAGTTAAATGTACTTTGTGCTCAATTTCATTCCTTTGCCACTTTTTTCTCCATTCACTCCTTAGTTGGCTGAAGTTAGTCTTTAGTATTTCTTCAAGCAGTCATCTCGAAGACTACACTCCGTGAAGCATTGCACATTTAGTGGTATCTATCATTTGTATACTTGAATAATAGCGAGAATGGGAATTAAGGTCACATGTTATCCATCTCTAAGACTTAACAGGCATTGCTCCAGTGGGTTTTATCATTAAATGTTACCTTACAGAAGAAAATCTGAAACCAGTCTGATTTTTTCCTAATTTAAATGATTTACTTGTTCGTTTGTTTGCTTGTTTACTAGATGTCTCCATAATTCTTTCTTTATATTTGATGTCCAACAAATCTATCAAGCTTTAAGCATTGATTCTTCTGAACATATGTATGTACATAGGTATTTAATTTTTTTTTTTTTTTTACATGGGCAGGCACCAGGAATCGAACCCGGGTCCTCTGGCATGGCAGGCGAGCATTCTTGCCTGCTGAGCCACCGTGGCCCGCCCTAGGTATTTAATTTTGATAAGACAAATTGTGCTCTTCCAACATGTAGGTTCAAATATTTTATGTTAGGAAAGTTTCCTGAATTTTATATTTGTATAGTTTCCAATTTTATTATTCAAAATGATTTCTTTGGGAACTCCAGCTTTGCGGTGCTGTATATCTATTGCTTGTCTTCCATATGTACCACTTTTTATCATCCTTTTAATTTTTTTCTTAATTTTTGCCTTCCATGTCTTTCACTGTGCTGTTGCTCCCAAAGTGGTCTTGCTTTCTGTGGTTAGTTTATTTTTTTCTTCTGCTCTTTCCCGAACTTTCCCAGCTTATATTTTTTCTCTTTGCTTCTCTCGCCATTCATTTATTCAATCAAAATATATAGCACTTACTATGTTCCAAGCAATGTTATAGGGGCAAATGATGGAACAGTGCAAAAGGAAACAATAATTTCTTCTTTCGTGGAGCTTGCATTATAGTTGGTTATTGTATCTCTACTCTGTGATCCTGTTTTTTTAAAAGTGATTACTTCATTAAATTTGTACAAAAATCATCCGATATTTTTGGTCACAGTTTTTACTGAACCATTGAAAATTTTTGAGTACAAACTTTTAGCTATTTGATTTTTTTCTTTATTTTTACTTTTGGGTGGCACAGTCTTGTATATATTTCTGTTGCACATCATAGTATTACTCATCTTTGAATGAAATGAATTCTTCCTAGACTAATTATTTACATGAGGTTTTTTTTTTTTTTCTGAGAATAATATAAGATCCATGTTCTAGGGCACGGGCCAGCAAACTGGAGCCTGTAACCCAACCTGGTTCATGGCTTGATTTTTACAGTCTGTGAGCTAAGAGAGGGTTTTATACATTTAAAGGGGTGTAATGAAACTACCACTGTTACCAAGCTACAGAAACTTCCTGTGACCCACAAAGCATAAATATGGACTGACTGATGCTTTACGTAAAAGGTTTGCCAATCTCTGTTTCAGGTTGACAGCAATTTTCTTATAAAACAAAGTATTGTGCAATTTTTTTGAACCTTTATTTTTCCTAAGAAATTGAGATGAGCATTGCAAAGAAGTTCATATTTCAATCTCTCCATTCTTTCCATCTCAGCGTGGTCTGCTTCCTTCACGTATGGCCCCGTGTGTGCACCTGTGCAGGTGCAGGTGTGCGTGATTTATTGTTTGGTTCTGTATTACTTTGATCAAGGAAATACATTGTAACCAGCACACACACACCATTTAAATTTGCCTATATAAGGGATTATTGATTTTACCCCAAAGTGTACACGACTTTATTTGGAAAATAGTGCTCTGATGCTTTTCTCTGAGACTTGCAGCCATGGGTATCTTCTCACAATTTTTTTCTATATTTCTTTTTGATTTTCACTAAATTTTGAAGCTTTTATTCATATGTTGTTATTTGAGTTATAAGCATCTTTTGGTTTTATCAAAGAGGGGCCTTGTATTTCTACTTGTTCTCCTTGTTTTTTTTTTTGTATAATTTCTCATTGAAGAAGAGGAAAATATCTACATTAATCCCATTGCTAAAAATGGAATTTCTATATTTTGCAAGCCTTCTATATCTTGGAATATGCTGCCAGCAAATTTTAGAAATAAATATAATGATAAATATGAAATAATGATTTCAAATAAAACAAATTCAAATTTAGATAAAGGAATACTTTACTTGGAGGAACACTATTGCAGTCGGGAGAACACATAGATCTCAGAAATCTGTAAGAGTCTCAAAATCAAACCGATAAAAAGTTTTTTCTCTTATAGGGTAAGGAAGAACAAGCAGAGATAAGCACAATCTTTGAAGGAGCAGCTGGACAAGCCAGGGGAAATGACCGCTGGAGTCTGACAGGGAATGTATCATGCTATGGTCAGCCAGTTTCCGGGAGAAGCTGCTGGGGGAGGCACGGTTCATTTTTCTGCATGCTTGGGCAGGCTTGAAGGCAAGCCCAGTTCAGGGAGCTGAAGGAAGAAGAGAAGCCTGACTAAAATTTGGTCAATGCAAAGGGAATGAAATGGGCAATCATAAACTTGGCCAGTAAAAATTGCAGGAATGCAAATTTGTCACACTGTGAATGAATAGCCTCATAAATACATAAACACACGGTGAAACTGTGAATGCATACCTGTGGCAAATGCATCAGGGCCCTGTGTGGTTGGCTAGCTAAAATCCACGATATGCTTTCAGCAACATTAAAAAATTTTTTTTTGAGGGTAGCGTCAGTCTTTAATGCCAGTGTGCTGCCTATTGACGGGTCACAGGCTTTGGTCTTGGGTTGGCATTGTCAACTTTACAACTAATCTGGAGACTGAGCACCAGACTGGCCTCCAGGGCATATCCTAAAGGTTGGGGATAAAGAGATTTTTTCAATCAAGTGAGTAGGACATCTCTGTGTCCTCTGAAATGCACCAGGCTAGGTACAAGTTTATTCCTGTTCTTAGCATCAAGCAGGTGACTCTGTTCTACCAAAGGTAAAAAGAAACGGTTTCAACTAGAGATGTAATTGATATCAAATGAATCTGTTAAAGTGAGAATTAAAAATAATACACGTAGAGAAAAACCGGCATTGGGAAGTAATGAGGCCCAAGGGAATAAGCAGTGGAGCGCCACTCATCACCATTGACTTTTCTTCTAAGGCTCTTGACATGTAAGGAGGAAAAAAGGAGGGAAGCTAGATGAGCCCATTTGAAAGTGTAAATGAAAAAAAGAATGAGATTAGGTTCATATTGGAGGTTTGTTTTAGTTTTTCTTCACACATATTAACCTACACAGTGAAGTTAAAATCCTTTAAATTTCAAACTGTGGAACTCATTTGAAATCATCTGGGCTTAGCTTAATTTTCAACATTTTGCAGTTGCAACGTGTTTCTAGTATAATTAAAAGGTAAGTTTATTCTATGTTCTCCCTCCCCCTGTCATTTTCAACGAAGGGCATGCATTCTTAAAAAAAATTTGCATAGTAACATTTACTTTCTTTTCTGCTCTGTGAAGGAATATAATTAAAAAGGTGAAAGGCATTGAGCTGATGGTTCACAATGTACTAATTCATAAGAGTGTATTAGCATTCTGATTAAAATAAAATACTTAATGAAACTGGAGAAAGATTTCATTCTCACCCTTCTCATTATATGTATGGCGAGTACTGAGATTCAGGCAATGCTGCAACACAGAAGCCATCCTAAGCCAAGGCTGCTTAGGAAGCTATTCAACGGGAGTTTTTAAACAGCTGTTCCCAGGCTTCATTAAGACTCATTATGAGTTGTCATGTAATGGAGAACTTATATTTTTTGATGATCTCTGCATACCAGTAAAGATAAAAGTATGTCTTAAGGCAGAACTAAAAAGAACAGAAGTTGGTATATATTAAAAATAGATTACTAAAATGCCCTAGTTAGCTGGCACAGACCTTAAAAGCTCAGTATAATCATTCAGATTTAAAGGGGAAAGATAAAAAGTGACTAAACTCACCGAGATTTTAATACATCAATTGTTATACTTTAGGGAAAAAAGCTCTATTCTTTTATATGAAAGGAAACTGTGGACCCCAAAGATGGCTCTGCACCGCTCATGATGAGAACTCAGAGGGCTTGCATGATCCTGCCTGAGTAGGACAACCAATGGCTTCCTAATGGTCATCTTGGCTCTAAGTGTATGAGAGTCACTGCTCCTCCCATCGCAGCACAGACCCTTCTGTTACCCCATACCAAGTGAAAGGTCATCTCAGTTCTTGGTCAAAGGCTAAGGGTCATGGACACAGCTAGTTCTATATCAGCAAGACCTCCAGAATTTAAAGTATATATATATATATATATGTATATATGACTTGGGGGAATGTGTTTGGGGGAGCAAGGAATTAGGAGAATTGGTTGGATGCTGTGGAGTGTTTTCGTAGAGCAAGCATGCTGTTTTTAGTTAGCTTGTAAAGGGAAAGAGTAAAGATTTTAGGGATGCCTTTATTTATACTTTAGGAAGGGTAAGAAAACACCAGGTGCCCAGATCAAATGTATCTGTTTTGTGTGGTTTGGGGGAACTTGATGGAAATTAATGATCACGGATTTGTCACCCCAGACTGCTGCCATACATCTATCAACCATAGCACTTTCTCACAACAGATGCGGTTGTTTTGTTTCCTTTTGTATCTAGGTCTCCATGTCAAAGCAGCCACCATGTCATAGTTCACTCCCAGTCTCAACTGCAGTCATCCAGAGCCCTTCATATCTTAGGGAAACTGGGGGAAAAGCCGAGCAAATGGTTTTCCCCCTGCCTGGTTGTTTTCATCTGTGAAGAGGAGACAATGTGCAGCAGTTTCATTGCCCACTTGCCAGCGAAAAAGAGAAGAGCAGATTGCCATGAAGTTAAAGATAACTCTGCTCAGAGAAAACATTCCTTCAAGATAGAGACCCAGATGCACAAGTAACACAGGCAGAGTCTTGGAAGCTAAAGAAAGCAATTCCATGTGTCCGCAAACATTACAGAAGGAGGGAGCGCCATCTAACAGAAAGCCTGCAGGGGTACATGTGCACAATAGTATAAGAAAAGAGTAATGTCTCTTTTATCCTAGATTAGTGTAAAAGGGAGAGAGTCAGTGTGAGGTGTTAAGAGGGCAATGGAGCAAGGGGAGTGAAGGGGATGTGGGTCAGAAAGAAAAAACATTTTTCTGTGCTCTTGAAATGTGCTCAGATGCTTTCAAAAACCTTTTCTCCCCTCCAAATTAACTAATTAGCTTTGTCTGTCAAATGTTGCAAACTAGATTATTGAGCTGCTTCATATTTGTTATCCTTTATACCAACATTTTGACATTGCCAGTAGTTGTGTTAACAATTTGGAGACACAGGGGATATTTGTTAGCATTGTTTGCCTATTTAATGTGGGAAGGAGTTACCCAGGCAGGATACAAGCTTCCTCCGGAAAAATTTTAATTGCTTTCAAGACTGCTCACAGATGAATTTGAACTGGCAAATGGAGATTGATTGTTGAGGATACCCTACCTAACTTCAGTGCAGCAATTCCAATGTTTTCCCTTTCAACAGGCTTTCTGTTCTCTCTAACCTCTGGGCTCCACAGAACTTTGAATAGTATCTACAATTTCAAAAGATGTTTTCATATCTATCATTCCACAACCCTGTGAGGGTGATATGGCCAGAATTGCAATCCCCATTTTATAGATGCTTATCCAGGTCAAAGAGGCTACGTGAATTGGACGAACCAGGTAGCTAGTTAGTGGCTGACCTAGACTTCAACACAGATACCCGGGAATCTAACCTTGCAAGCATGTCCTCTCCAGGAGAACACATTGCCACACATCCGATTTAAAAAGAAGAGAGGCCTAGGGAAAAGATGAACTGTTTTGTTTTCCGGGATTCCTGGGAAGATTTCGAGGCCAAGCCTCAACTGATGGCTCCTCATTCCTCCCAATCAGCAGACATATTTCGGAGAATCCTGCAGCTTTTCTGTAGTTCAGTTATTTTATTTCAAAGAAATTGTCTGTTAAATGAACAGTTTTTTTAAAAATAGTAATGCAAAGTCTGTATGACTAGCTTAGTATGTGAAAAGATGGCAGGCAATTTAACGTTACCGTGCAGACTTTGGATTTGTCTTATAATGGCTAGGACTACCTCAGTCATGATGCTTTTCCCAGTGTTCCCAGGGGCTTAACAAACTGCATGGCTATGTGGATGACTGTTCTCTTCATGAAAGAATTCAAGCATGCTGTGATGACAATACCTTGCAACCTGTTTTCAGAAAAGATCCTCTCTCTTCCCAATGCAGCTACTAAAAGAAGTGCAGAATAACACAGAAAGGGCTCGGCTTAAGTAAAATTGTGCCCAGATGCTAAGAGATCACTGTCCTCCATTATATATTCTTGCAAGATCCCTCAAGGTTATCAGGCAGGATTTTTCTTCTTTAAATCCATAGCCGCTGAAATGACTTGTCTTTCTTATATATCATGCCAGTGATTTCACTGAAGAAAGCGAGCAATTATTTTAGCATGCCTTTGCGCGCAACTGTTATTTCTTCACATGACAAGCGCTTTCTTTTATTTGCTTTGTAATCCAGACTTCCATTTTGATAATCCCTAAAGCCAGGAGGAGATGGTATTCAGATAAGTATCATTTAAATATAGTCTGTCATGAGCCATTCTCTGGGATGGGTCTGCATTTTTTGGCTCGTGATCACAGGTACAATTTATTCTCTGAGTTGTCTCTTCATTTTAGTGTATTTTCGGTATTACATGGTGCGTTAATTTAAAAACATTTGAAATATGGCAGGAGCTGCAGAATTTGATGTGAGGGAATTTAGGGTGTTGGGCTCATGAATCAGACCAGCCTTTGCCAAGTGTGCGCAGTAGCCCTGCGGGAAGTCTCGGATGGCGGTGGGAGAAGTTGTACTCGGAAAATGCTGTATAACTTCCTTTGTAATTCACAGTACATGATCACACTGATGCTCCTGAGAATTCCTACAGTACATATATTTGTGTAGCTTTGTTTAACCCAATATTTCTCAATTTACTTCATTCAATCACAAATATTTTATTGCACTTCTATTTTATGCCGAGATTTCTTCTAAGCTCTGGAGATACTACAAAGATAAAAAAACAAAGCATATAAAATCCTTTTTCCTATGCCACTTGTACTCCAGTGGGAGACACAGACAATAAACACATAAATAAGTAAAATAACCATTTATCAGATGGTGAAAACTACTATGGAGCTAAATAAAGGAATGATGGAGTAAGGGTAAGGATGGGACATCTTCAATAGGGATTTGACCACAGAATCTACTTTTTACATGAGAAATACTCATGAGCACATTGTAGAACCAGAAATCTACAGAAAACGCATTTAACCACTAGGTTAAATTTGGGCAGCTCACATTCTGGGTTCATGTTTTCTGTTTCTTTAGAAGATGATTTCTTTTAACAGAACTTTCCATCCCCAATGTACAGATTTTTTTTTTAATTACACTAATAATTGTTGTGATATATGAGAGACTGCTTATATTACGTATTCAAATTAACCAGCTTTGTTCTCCGAGGGAATGAGACAGATAACCAAAATTCAGATTAATAACCACTAGATGTCGGTGTTATCATTGAGTTACAGAGATGACATTAAATATCCTTAGCAGGTTTGGTTGATCTAGGTTATTCTCTTTCATAAGTGACATTAAAATATCTCTTCCTAATGTATCAAACTATATTTAGCTATTATAAGCAGTTTCTAGAAGATAAAGACAAATATAAATATAATTTGGAACAAGATTTAAAGAAATAAAAAATGCATGTTTTTATCTATTAATATTAATCAAATTAAATGGTTTATCTAAACATATTTGCCATGACCTTTCCTCAGTGTTAAGTAATATATTTAGGAAACCTCCACTGACCAACTATATGCACCATGTACCCAACTAGGCATCAAGGAAGGTAAAAATAATAAAGTACAACACTCAAAATAAGGGTAGCTACCATATAATACAATAAGGGCAATATATATTTTAGAGACAGATGACAAACATATAAAACAGAGGGAGATGGATGAGAGGTGGAAGAGTGACGTCGCCAGCCTGACAGATGATTTGGAGGAAATGGAGAGGGCTGATTTGCAGGAAGACATTTGGGGGTCATGAAGGTCTTAGGAAGCTATTGCAACAGTTCAGGTAAGAGGTATGAGGTTGTCAAATGCGTATACTCACCTACTTCAGAGAGAAATTAGCAGTCATCCAACAGTAAGTGCTTCAATTTCTACTATCAAATCAGTAAAAAATACCTGCATATTGATCAGTTTTTCCCTCTTTCCTCCCTTTACTTTGGCATTGTACTTTTTTCTTATATAAGACAAATGTGTCTACCTGTCCTCTGGCTCCACACCTGCCACATTCTCAAGGGCCTGGTGGCATTGAGTATTCTGAAACTTCACTATCTTCCTTTCTCTAAGGCAACTTCCAATCAGAATTTAAATATACTCTGTATTTTCCAATCTTAGAAATGAACCAACAACTTACCAGTCCACCAATGAACTGTTCACTGCTCCCACAAAGCTCTTACAATTGCTCTAATGGAATCCTAACTTGCCATTCAGTCACTCCTCAACTAGCAGCAATCGCCTTTGTCCAAACAAACCTCTCCCAGCAATGGTTACCAAAGACTTCCATGTCCCCAAGTCCTGTGGGGAATTTCATCCTTTACTGTATTTGGTGGTTTCACAGATTTGGCTCTGTTGAACATTTTCTATCACGTATTGCACTCAGTTCCCTCTACCCATATATCCAGTTTTCCCTCTATTTTTTACCACTATTTGTCAGACTTTTGATTTACTACTCTTCCTCTCCGTTATATCAGATATTGCTTTGGTTTAGGTACTTCCCTATTTCCACTTTCTGCACTTTTCACAGGCAATGCTCATTTTACTTTCATGGCTAACTGTCGTTATTTATATGCCAAACACTATGAAAGCTTTTCCTCCAGTCCAGTCTTTTCTCCCAGCAGCTCTAAATCCAATATATCAATATGCTGGGGAAGTCACGGCCATGCTCAGTGCCCATACTCAGTGGCCGTCTCCCAGCCCTTGTATATCCCTCTCTTTTTCTTTGTGTGCGGATGCTTCAATGTGCTTCAATTTTGCAGCCTAGGAGAGATGTTAGGTCTAACAGAATTATCTGACCATTCCTTGAACCCCAAACCAGGAACAAGTAACCCCAGCTACTTATCAAGGAAGGAGTTTTGCACAAAGTTTGATTGATACATGCTTTTTGCTCAGTGGCAGGGCCTCCCACCCCTTGGGTTATAAATACCCTCTCTCTGACAGTACAGGCATCTCACCTCTCTAGTGGGAGTCAGGAGGCATGGAGCTGCCATTCACTGACCTGTGCAGTTAGCCTCCTTGGGAGACTGGCCAAGATGGGATCTCTTCCCCGGCTCTTCTGTGTCCTGTGCCCTTTGTAAGTAATAAAGCGACCATTTTCTAAAAGTCTTTGTTGTGCGTGAGCTGTGTTTCCATGACATGTCATATAAAAACTCACTCCACACAATAATGAACACATCATCTTTCTCTTTAAACTTGCTTCTTTGCCACATTGTCTGTCTTCCTTGTTGTTCAAACCAGAAAATTTGGAAACATCTTTGACTTTCCTTCTTCTTCTGTGACTACATCTAATGAATTCCCTTACACTTACTGTCATTTATCAGGTCTCTTTTGTGCCAAGTGGATATGGTAGTGAATAAAACAGAGATCCCTGACTTCTTGGAGCTTGAGTTGAAGAGACAGACAACTAATAAGACAATGCCATAGATAACTAGTTATATGTAGGTTTTTTGAAAGATATGTTGTGAATAACATCACTAGGTGCTTAACATTAGACAAAATATTCACAGAACTGGGATTCAATGATGGTAATAGACCAGTATTATGCAAAGTGGGAGCAGAGTGTTTAAGGCAGAAGAGAACCACATGCAAAGGAACTGAGGTGGGGAAGAGCTTGCCAGAGGCCAGTATAAAAACAAAAATCTGTCTGTTTCTCTCTCTGCTTGAAACTCAAAATATTTACTCTGATTCATAAGACTCTTTAGGACCCTGTGCTTGCCTCATCTTAGCTCTACTCTTTGTCTGATTCTTCACTCTTTATCTGGCCTCCTTTGCTTCCTCCAATGTGAGAGGCCCTCTCTAACTTGGGACCCTCCAAGAAGGTGTTCCTTTAGCTGCAGGGAATGTTCTCACTGCTTCTTTCCCTTACCTGACTTTTTCAGATTCATTCTTCAGGGCTTTGCAATGATGTTTATTAGCTGGCATCTCCACTGCCATCTCTTGTAAGAGATGGTCTTATATGAGACCCTGGTCTTCCCTCTTCTAACTAGTTTTGTTTTTGTTTAGTGTCAGTATTCCATGCTGGACTACAGGCTTGATGAGGACAGGCACCCTGCCTGTATTTTTTTTAACCCTTTATCCTCAGTGCTTAGTATCTTTCTGTCCTATTTTAATCTCCCAGTAAAATTTTGTTGCATGAATGAATGAATGAGTAAAATAACCAGATTTTGGTGCCTGGATATGGAGAGACAGACATCAAGAATGAAGGCCTGCTTTATGGCTTGCATAACCACAGCTGCCACCCATAGAGATGGACAGGTTTATGTGGGAGAGATATTGAAATCCATTTTGGGAAATTTTGGATTTTAGTTAAGGAGTCACAATCTTTGTCTGTAATATCTCCCATTTAAGAAAAAGAAAGAGAGACTTCTTCAACTCCCACATCTTCTCCCACATTCAACAGGAACTGCTTTAATCAAGGCTTTTCATAACTTATTGTAAATCCAATTGGCCCACACATTTATTTAAGTACGTTATCATACTTCAGCCTTTCTTCTTTCTGGGAACACTTTATTCATTTGACTTCTGAGCCATGCCTTTCTCTCAGTTCTCTTCCTACCTTATTGCTTTTCACTCTTTTGTTGGATTAGCCTCAACTTCCCAAACTTCAAATATTCGTGTCCCTAGAGCTCAGTCTACTTTTTTGTATCTATGTGTTCTTGTCCTATCTAGAGGCTTTAAAAAGCATCTGTTCTCTGCCTAGCATAGTTCAGTGGTAGAATTCCCACTTGCCATGCAGGAGGCCTGGGTTCAGTTCCCAGCCCATGCACTTCCCACACAAAGAAACCAACAAAACAAACAAACAAACAAACAAAAAATTCAACAAATGGTGCTGCAATAATGGGATACTCACATGGAAAAAGAATGAAATGTGACCTCTCCATTCAGCATACCAAAGGAAAAAAAAAGCATCTGTTCTCTGGTGAATTCCAATTTTATAATGTCTCTCTGATCTTAATCCTGCACCCTGGACTTGACTATTCAACTTTCAACTTGACATCTGAACTTGGTACTAGTCATATGCATTCAGGTATCCAACTAAGCAGCTGAAATCTAACACATCTACTAAACTGTTGAATTTCCCCCCAAAATCTGCTTCTCCAGTTTTCCCATGTTATTCTGCCAGTTGCTTAATCCAAATCCTTGAAATACTTCTTGACTTCTCTCTTGCTCTCACACTCCATAATCCATTTATTCACATCCTATATGCTCCAATTCTGAGATATCTCTAGAACTCAGATACTTCGCTCTAGCTTTGTTTGGCATATGGTCTAACTCGTCTTCCTGATTCTATCCCTGTCTCATAATACCTCTTCTTTACACAGTAGGCAGTGATCTTTTAGAAAAGTTCTTTAGATAATGTTACTCCTATTTCAAAATCCTCCAATGACTTCCCATTTCACCCTGTCCTTACTCTGATCCTCAAGGCCTCCTTGATCATTCCCTTGCCTCCTTTCTGATTTCACCTCATTCTGTTTTCTCTCTTGGAAAATGGTCTCCAGCCACACTGACTTCTTTGCCATTCTGTTAAATCTCCAGGACAGCATCCACCTCAAAATCTTTGTGTGTTCATGCTCTGGGACACTCTTTGCGTGTCCCTTTCTCTGGGACCCTCTTTATCCAGATGTCAACATGGCTGACCCTTTCTCTTAAGTATCTACTCAAATGTCACTTTGAGTCCTTGCATTAATACATCATTTAAAATGAAACCCTTGGGCAGGCCACAGTGGCTCAGCAGGTAAGAACGCTTGCCTGCTGTGCCCGAGGACCCGGGTTCGATTCCTGGTGCCTGCCCATGTAAAAAAAAAAAAATGAAACCCTTCATCCCTCTCTGCTTCTACCTCCTCACCTTAACCTCATAGTTCTCATCATCACTTGACATATTTTATATTTCTTTCTTTCTTTAGGCAGTAATCGCATAATAGGCACACACATGAATTTAATCAGAATTCTAATGAGAATTTAAAGGTATGCTCCAAATTCAGGAGATTCATTCTATTTACTTCTACCTTATTCAGACCAGACGAAACTCTGGGAGCTTTGCCCTAATATGTGTACTGTTTTTCGGGTGGCATGGTATCTTGAAGGAAAACTGATTACAGGGTTAAATTATGTGGTTCCACCTTTGGCTGAAAATGTAGACATTTTTTTCCATGCTTTCTCCTTAGGTTACTCTGCTTACTTATGCTTACTTAACTGATGGCTCATTCCTCTTATTCATTCAGCCTCAAGCTTCCTCCACATTTACTTCATATAAAGAAGGAGATGTGATACTGTCAGTAATTTAGCTTTCTAAGCCAGTCTGATTCTTATAGAAAAATTCTGAAAAGGTTTACCTCATTCTTTTAACATTATAACGTTTTCAAAGCAACATAACACAACAAAAATAATTTGTAAAGAGTTACACAGTAATTTCCCAACACCCCTCAACACTGTGTGCCAGCTGGTATTCTCAGGGTGAATGGCTGGGTAATGGCTCAGTTCCCAGGGAGAAGGAAATGAAGATCTAAGCAAATTTGTTTTGTTTTGTTTTGTTTTTAAGTGCAATTAAATTCCCTTAAGGCAGAGACTTCGTTCTGTTGGAGGCTGTTTTCCCTGGACCTAGGATTGTGCCTAAAATAATCCCGCTACTCTGAAAAAAAGTACTTGTTGAATTAAATGAATGAATAAAAGGAAGCAAAAGAAGTTCATGTAAATAAAGAAGCAGCATACATTTCTGGAAGAAACCTTAAATATGCTACAAGGGCAATTTGAGTTTTAAACGTTGTCAGGATAAACATGTCACAGCCTCCAATGACTCATAATAAAATGTAGATAATGATACCTTCTATGATTTTTGTGAGGAGTATTTGAGATAACATGATGTAAGTAGCACATATTGGATAATAGACAAAAATTAATTTTTTATCATCATCTTTAAGTCATTATACATCAGTCTAATCTCTTTATTTCTTCTTTAGGTCATTATACTGATATGGCTTTTTCTAAAAAAGCAAGTTGGGTAAATCACACCTCTGGGGCATGGTTTCTTCCTTTGTTTACTAGAGATCATAGTACTTGGACTTTTCTTTGGGAATCAAATGAGATCACATATGGTAAGAAATTCTGAATTTACAAACCATTCTGAAACTTATGCAATATATTATTTAGTAAAATTCCTATGTTTCCATTATTGTATAAAGGACTTCATGGCATGGTGTGTAAGGGTCACACTTCATTCTCTAGTTTCCACATTCTGGGGAGAAACTAATAAATTAATCTGGTGTGTCCCAACCTTCCCCCTTCTTTGCAACTGAGTCTTTCCTCACTGCCTCCTTTCATTATTTCAAGGATTCCACTTCTAAGGAGGAACAGCTCTGATCTCAGTCAAGGTCAAAAAGAAACCTTCAAGAGCACTTAAATATTTAACAGTCTTAAGGATTGGAACATCCTTAAGAAGAATAATGGGATTAAAAATAGAACTGAATAGTAATAATTATTTTCTTGTACTTTTTATTCTTTGGTTACTGCAGGGTTTCTTAGCACAGTTGACATTCTGGGCCAGCTGTTGAGACAACAGAGGGAGAAGAGGAAAGGGCGCTCATGTGCATTATGGACAATTTAGCAACAACGCTGGCCTCTACCCGTTAGATTCCAGCAACACCCTTTCAGGTGTGACACAAAAAATGTCTTGAGATATTGCCGAATGCACCCTGGTGGGGGAAGATAAAATGGCCCCCAATTGAGAAGCAGTGGGATCCTGGGGAAATAAACTAGACTGAGGAGTTTCTCCAATTAAAATGTTTCCTCTTACCCTTAGTAAGACAAGCTGATATAGGCTAGACCGAAGTAAACATAAGGAAGGAGAGGATTGTTCTGATATGCAGTCATCTTCTCTCACTTCCTTCTACTTAGGGACGTAAGTTCAGTGTAGGCTTAAGTAAGTTGAGCTTGCTTCCAATTTCCTAAAACTGGCTTAGTTTACAGCTAATATTTTGATGTAATTATTAACAATGCTCTCTTTATTCTCAAAAGGGTCCCTTTTTGGACAAAAGTCAATGGTTACCGTGGCCTAAGAGAAAGTGATGTTCTCTGTGCTGGAAATTCAGTGGTGGGAAACATACAAAGTCCACCCTTTGCCATCTGGGGCTCACGTTATAGTGAGGAGGAAGAAAATGAATAAATATATTGTATAATTCTAATTAGTGATAAGCACTATGAAATAAAAAAGCTAAACAAGGAGCTCTGAGTGTGACATGAGCAGTTAGGGTGATCGTTTAAATGATGCAGCTGGGAAGACCTCACCTCTTAGTGACATTTGACCAGAGACCTAATGACTTACAGACATGGGTCAGACTGCTTCACAGTGCTCATTTTGTTAGATTTAGGTTAAAAGAGCAAAAGATTCCCTTTGGTTTTATTTTCAGATCATGCGTATGAATCCCCTAAGCAAATCCAGGTTTTGTGTGACCTGAAATTTATATAATTTGCATGTGGAAGGGGGGCTTTTAAAGAAGGAGTATAAAATTATGAATGGCAGTTAGGTACAGGGTGTTGGAAAGGGACTGGGCTTCATTACTTCATGATAGATCCACTCCTGGGGTTGGAGATCACTAAGGGTGGGGGCTGATACCCTGGCTGGAAGTGCAGCCTGAGAACCTTCCTGAAGGCATCATATCTCCGGCAACCAGTGAATGTGGTGGGGCTGGCGAGAGTGGGAATTCCTGAGACATCGCTGACAAACCAAGCCATATCTTTGTGCATAAAATTGAGTATTTACACATTATTGTGACTTTCTCCTACTCTCCCTGTCCCTCCCCAAAACAATTATCTACATTTTATCATGGGCCAGCAATTGGGTGTCATTTTGTAAGACAGCCCACAAAGGAAACTTTGAGGAATAGGTGATTTTTAAAGTGTCGTTAATGTTTCTAATGATAGCTGACAGGTAATTAGCCTGAAAAAATATCCTAACCAAGTAGCTCAAGCAATTAAAACTGTCCAGCAAAAGTAAAGGATGCCTCATTTAATAAGAAAAGTGTAGGTTCCTCGCAGTTTATTCCATTAAATGAGCTGCTCCATTGTAAGCAGATTCAGATGCTCTTTGTTCTTTCTCTTAAACCCCATAGCTTCAAACTGAGGTCCTATTTGAAATCTGTCAGCTGAGGTTTTAACCATGACACTGGTCTTATCTTTTCAAAAGGAATGGATCAAAGTAGCTTAGTTTTCATCTGAGTTTAACAGGGAAAATGGCCTGTGGCTGTCACTCTGTAATGAGAACTTTCCCAAGTGGCCAGCACTAAAGGAATACAGTGATATTTTGACTTTGTGTTTATCATCAGAATTTCCCATTTCTCAATATTAAAAGAAAAAATCACCGCTCTTTAAAGAAGTGATGTAAGGGTTAGTAATAACATGTACTATTTCACCTATGAAAAGAGCTTCATGAGAACTAAACATTTCTTCAAATTAGGTCAAAATCAGGGTAGAGATTCATATCATGTATCCTAGAACATCAAACACTGCTCCAAAGAAGCAATGCTCCATGAAAGGGACTATTTATGTTCAAGACAGGATATGCCACCAGATATTAAATTGGGAAAAGGGCCAATGAAACATTGTGCAAATTTCAAGTAATGGGATTTGCCTATGAGCTCTAGATTAAGATTTCAGTAAGAAAACCAAAATCACAAACTTTTTTTCTCATACTCATTTATTTTCCTTATTTTATCAACCAAGGTGAACTTATTAGTAGTTTTTGATTTGAGGTATTTCCTTAATGGAATTAAGTCCTTTAATATGCAAGGAATGTGAGACTGTGCTTTTTTGTTCTTTGGTAAAATTGGAAAAGCTGGGGATTTTAATTATTTTTATTTGGAATATTGTTTTATATTAATATTTCATTTGGATTTTTTCTATGTTAAAGTATATTAGCATGTAGATTTTAAAAGGTATCTGGCACTTGTGCAAATATTTTTCATGCACATTGTGGTGAAATATGGACTCGAAAATGGAATATGATTAGAACAGACGCTTAGAAGTATCCATCAATCGGTCTGCTGAGACAGGAAAAGCATTTTGAGATTCTTTAAAAAAATTTTACACAAATTATGTGCAAAGCCAATCATCCATCTATCTATCTATCTATCTATCTATCTATCTATCTATCTATCTATCTATCTATAACTCTATCTAAAACAATTTATGGGGGAAATTATCTTTATTTTATTGATTGTTCCCACAGTTCTCCAGAAATGGAAAATATCATATAATGAACCCAGGTATAAAATATGCATTTGGTTCTATGATTTGATATGAATTTTTCTTCCTATAGATATATATATACAACTTTCTACCAATGTCTGTATTGAATTTTAAGATTTTCCAGAATTTTCAGAACTACCAGCTGATTTACATGTGGAAAACTCATTTTATAACATTATATTTATTTCAAAATAAAATATTCTTATTATAAAAACAAAATTACTGGAAGAAAGCTAAATGTCCCAACATGAGGAATTTTGTTAAAAAATTACTCCTCTGCACAAGATTGTTAATTCCTTCTCTATATCCATCCCTCCTTTTCCCTTTGTAAAAGAATCCATAAATCGAAGTGAACACAGACACTCAGCTAAAAAGACTGTATTTCCCAGAGTGTCTTAAAACTGGGTTTGACCACATTCTAACCAATGGATGTAAATGAAGCATTATATGGTTCTTCTGTGAAATTTTGAGATAGAGGTGTCACGCCTGCGCCTGCACTTTGACTAACTCATTCTCTGTTGATGGCAGTTTTGGAGGATGTGGCCATCAGCAGAAATCACACCAGGAAGGGCAAAGCAGTCAGCTTAAACGGACCTAGGGTGTCTATTAACTTCATAGAACTGCTCCACTAACTGTAAACTATCAACCTCTGCAATTATTATAATTATTATTTTGGTATGCTGTATGGCGGGGTCACATTTCATTCTTGTTTCCATGTGGGTGTCCTGTCATTGCAGCACCATTTTGTTGAATTGTCTTCTTTGTTTGTTTTTTGTTTGTTTGCTTGTTTGGGAAGTGCATGGGCTGGGAATCAAACCCAGGTTACCTGCATGGCAGGCGAGAATTCTGCCACTGAACTGCCCTTGCACAGCCAACCTCTGGAATTGTTTTGTGTGTGAGAAACAAAAACTTCTATTTTGTTGGAGCCATTATTAAGATTTTTTTTTTATACAACCCAAATTATCCCAACTGATATATCACTAATCAAGTAATATTTTATGAGAATATGTGATGGCATAGGCAAACACAGATGATAGAAGTAAAATAAATACATTAGTTTACTAAGCAAACAGATCAATTGATAAACCATACAATTGACAGCTTCTACCAATGATTTCTACTTTTTTCTTTACATTCTTCTGTATTTTTAAAATAAAAAAAAGTGAATATAACTTAGTAACACTGGGAAGAACAAATTTGTACATAACTATTTATCTACAACATTGCTTGTGATGCCTTATATAACACATTAATCACTTTAGAATTGCAGGGTTAATGTGATTTTTGTACAGATTGCCAAGTCAGTACCCAGAAAGGTGTTTTAATCTAATTTACCTTGAAGCCACCACCATAAAGAGAGTGTCTATTTCCTTGCATCACAACACAACACAACACAACAACACACACAGCACAACATAGAGTATTATTTTTAAATATAACAAGTTGCCAATATATTAGGCTCATGGTATATCTCTTTTGTTTGGATTGCACTTTTCTCCTGTAAAAATTAATGGTGGATATAAATAGAAAATTTTTGAAATTTTGAAGAGAAATGTATATTTTACCAAGGTGTCTTTTATGGATATAATAAGATTATATCTAAAAATTCTTTGAAGCTTTAGAACCCTAAATATAAACAGTAAACTGTTAAATCAGACTTTCTGGATGTAGCAAAGGAATAGGCAGGTTTTCATATACGATAAAGTCAACTCTGATTAGTCCATACTAAGATTTGCCTTTATAATTCCAGGAACTTTTTTTAACAAAAAAGAGCCAATAAGCTTAAGCGATACAATGTATTTACTAATGGAGTGTGCAGATACTAGGCACATCTAACCTTCAGTTTGAAAAATAAAATAATTGGGTTATGAAATATCGGTGGAAAGAGAAAAGGTGTGCGAGAATGCTAAAGTGCTAGCTATAGCAGATTTAATGAGCACTGCAAAAACCTGTTATTAAGTGGAAAACTTAAGTCTCAGAATGCAAAATCTGATTTCTCTTTCCAACTCAGTTTCCTTGCTTGCTAATATCTTATTTGTATGAATTATTTGTCATTTATTCTTCCATTTAAAATACTGACTTGAAACTTAAATTCTTAGACCATGTCAATATATGTTAAGTTAACAGATAGGACAGTGGATTTTTCATTTGTTTTTCAGCAATTAAGGGCCCTGGACCTTTCAAGCAAGAAATGAAATCCAAGCATCCTCTTCCATTCAAGATGCAGATGGGAGTGATTATACATTTTGCACATATTTCAAGGACACGAGGACTCCAAAGGACCTAGGTAAAGAAAGCTGCACTTCAGGTATCAAATGACACAGTGGGATTGCAGAGAAATCAGTGCAGCTGAGACTAGTGTAATGTGGTAAGTCAAGACTTAAATGTAAGGGGCAGTTAATCATTTGTCCACCCAAAGTAAAGCAAGTGATCCCCTTTCTCACTTCGTATGTTCAGATTGACATCTGAAAGCTTTTTGATAGTGTAGTGAATTAAGTATTTAATTCTACAAGGTTTTTTGTTTTTCCTTCAAATTTGGATGATGATGTAACTTTTTTCTTTCTCATTTTTTTGGTTTGGATTGACTAGAGGACAACAGGGAAAGGTAATGCCATAGTAGGATACCTGAAGACCTGAAGGCTTTGGGTTATAACTGGAGAATTTACTAGGTAAACTAGCATGATCTAATAATAACGAAATGGTATATGAATGTGCCAAAATATTAACTACTGAAAAAGAAATGAATTGAGTGTTAGGAGAAAATGTCCTAAGTGCTCTCTAACACTGTTAGAAAGTATGTATGTAGTTTGTTGCCTGGTGTATAGTGTGAATGCAATGCTTGGTATCTAGTAGGAATACAATGCTTGTTGAATAAAATTGATACTCTTGTTGATACTGGGAATTTCTACTTCTTTTTAGTTAAATCAGCATAATGTATTAGAAGGGGTCCAATTCTAATCTTTTGCTGGCTAATTTTTCCCCCTTAAATTCTGTGTATGTGTTGATTGCTTTTCTTGATTTTACACAGTTGTTTCAAGGTCAAAATAGGAATATTGTACTGGCTGTCCTCTCGTAATTATAAAATGGTATACAAATGCAGAACGCCATGATAATGATAGCTGCACTCACTTACGATGTGCAATTTTTTTCTATTGGGCTTAAAATACCAATACATAAAATGAAAATGAACATGTGAAATTCAGGTATCAGATGACACAGTCAGATTGCAGAGAAATCAGTGTAGCTGAGACTAGTAATATGGTAAGTAAGGACTAAAATGTAAGGGCAGTTAATCATGTTATGCAATTAAATATGCATGCATTATGCACCACTTGTGTACAATGTGCTATGCAGGGTGTGATGCTGGATAGGGAAATACAGAAGTAACAATAGCGAATGCAATAATAGTGGCAGCTAACATTTATTAAGTACTGTTCAAAATGCTTTGATAAACATTAGGTGATTTTTCTTTTTCACAACAACCCTTCATAATTCTTATTATTCTCTATTTTCCAGGTAGGAAACACTGAAGCACAGAAAAGTTATATAACTTACCATGGCCACACACCAGTAAGCAGGAAAGCTGGGGTATAAATTCCAAGTGTCTAATTTCAGGGCACATGCTCTTAATCACAGTTCTACACTGTCTTTTGTCTTGAGCAAAGCATCATTTCAGGCCTCAAAAATCTAATTACCTCTACATGAGATGAAGATACCCTCTCTAAGAACAAAGAGGTAGGGGAAAATATCATGTGGTAATTAACATTTACTTATTCATTCTTTCTTTCATGTATTGAACAGGTATTTGTTGAGGGACTACTATGTGTCACATACAGTTCTTGGCATTTGGATAGCATGCTGGTTTGAGAGGATCATGTGTCCTAGAACAGCCATATTTTAATCCTGATCCCATCTTGCGAATGCAGCCATTTCTTTTAATCCCTATTCAGCACTGTAGGTTGGAACTTGATCAGATTATCTCCATGGAGATGTGTCGCCCCCAATTGTCAGTAACCTTTAGTTAGATGGAAATGTGACTCCTCCACCCATTCCAGGTGGGTCTTGATTAGTTGATTGGAATCCTTTAAAAGAGGAAGCATTTTTGGAAAAAAAATGAGAGTAGCATAGCCATGAGAGAGTCATGAGAACCATGAGAGCCCACACAGCCAGAGACCTTTGGAGATAAAGAAGGATAATACCCCTGGGGGAGCTTCATGAAACAAGAAGCCTGGAAGAAACTAGCAGAGGTCAGCATGTTCCTTTCCAGTTGAGAGAGGAACCCTGAACTTCGTTGACCATTCTTGAGAGAAGGTGATCTCTTGCTCGTGCCTTAATTTTGACATTTCTATAGACATGCTTTAATTTGGACATTTTCATGGCCTTAGAACTGTAAACTTGCATCTTACAAATTTCCCTTTTTAAAAGCCATTATGTTTCTGGTACATTGCATTCTGGCAGGTAGCAGACTAGAACGGTAGTACAAGTGAAAAAAAAATTGAAAAAATTCCTTCCCCCGTGTCATAAACGAGTAATCACTTATGACATTAAATGAGTTAGATAATAAACAATAAGTATAATAAAAAGGAATTACAGAGCATGTTGAATGGCATAAGAAAAGATTGAGGGAGAGGAAGGGACTAGTGTAGAGTACAACTTTACATTGGCTGGTCTAGATTGGCCTCACTGAAAAACATCTAAGCAAAGACCTGAAAGAAGTAAGGAATTTAATAATTTGCAATTTCGGAGTAGAAGCATCCTGATAGAAGAAATAGCCAGTACAAGGATCCTCAGGTGGGATTGTGCTTGAAGTATTCTAGGAAGTATTCTAGACCTAGAGCAGAGGAAAAAGATGGAGAGAGCGGGAAATAGGAGAGGAGGGCACAGAGGCAAGGGGGGTGGCTCAATCATAGAGTTTTGTGAGCAGACTTAAGTCTTTGTTTATTAACTGAGAGAGATTGGAGCCCTTGGTGGGTGTTCAGCATAAGAATGAAGTGATTTAGAATAGCTATGGCTTGCACCGTGGTGGTAGCCGCGAAGGCACAGAGAAGAGGTTAGATTCTGGAAATGCTTGGAAGATATAGCCAATAGGAATTTCTTCTGAGATAGATGTATGAGAAAAATAGAGGCATTCAGGATGATTCCAAGGTTTGGGGCATGAGCAACCAGATGTGTAGCATCTGCTCTGATTGAAAGACTAAGAGTATAGAGGATTTGGAGGAGTATGTAGTGTTTCGTTTAGGGTATATTAAGTATGAGAAGCCTGTCATAAATCTAAGGGAAATGTCACATGGGAGTTAGATGTATGAATATGGAATACAGGAGATAAAAATATGAGAGTTATCTGCTTATAGATGATATTTAAAATCATGAGCTATATGAGGGCATCATGTTCGTGAGCAAATTTAGAGAAAAGATGAGAAAAAGTGAGGCGAGAGGAAAATCAAGTGGCTGCCGTGTCTCAGAAGTTGTGTGAAGGATTTGTATTAGGAAAAAAGGTATGTTTTACCCTGTCAGATACTGATAGGACAGATAAAACCAGGACAGAAATTGGCTGATGGATTTAGCATGTGGAAGCCTTTGGGTTCCTTATCGAGAGTAGTATTTTGCGAAGGATGGGGTATATTAGAAATGGGATTAGGAAACAGTAGTAAGAGAGGAAATTTAAAGAGAGTGAATATGGCCTATTTTTTCGGGGAGTTTTGCTGCAAATGGAAAGAGAGAAGTGGAACAGTAGTGGGCAAGCAAGTGGGCTCAAGAGGAAATTTTTGTTTTGTTCTGTTTTAATATGAGAGCTATAACAGCATGTTTTTATGCTGATAGTAATGATTTAAGAAAAAGAGAGACATTACTGATGGAGGAGATCAGAGGGAGAAGGGGTGGGAACATAGGATATGATCATATTCAATTGTGGGGAGATTGGCTCTTAGAAAAATGCTCCAAAAGTTCATTGCTAATAACAGGCAGAAATGCAGGTGATGTGATTGCAGATGCTGGTTGCTGTGTAGATATAGGGTGTGCTTTTGTGGATGCTCCCTACTGATTGCCTCAAATTTTTTCAGTGAAGTTGGAAACAAGGTCATCAGCTGAGAGTGGTGGTGGACAAGGGGGTGTTGGACATTTGGGGAATCAGAAGAGGTATGAAATATCAGCCTAAGATAGAGAAGGAGTGAGTGGGCCAGGGAAATAATGAATGATGAGGTTTGCAAAGGGCCTGTTGAGGTTTATGGCCATGAATTTAAAGAGGAACCAGTCAGCATGGTTGTGGGTTTTTCTCTAGTCACTTTCAGCTCCCTTGGTTCAGGCAGAAAGAAGTTCTAAAATTGCACTTAACCTGGAAGCCAAAAGAATATGAGGAAGCAAGAAATGACAAAAAAATTTGTGTTATTGTGTGAGAATGCAAGGGAATGATAATAATGAATGATTGTGGAATATCAGCTGGATAATGAAGGGAGAGATGACATCCAGTGGCTTAGATGAAAAGAAAAAAAAAGGATCAGAAATTCCAGTTGGCTAGAAGGACAGTAGAAGTTGGGGAACTAAAGGGAGTGAAGTGGAAAGATGTGAATAGTAGCCTCAGGTATACAAGACTGAGTGGCTAAGTTAGTATAGAAGACAAAAATCATCGGAGGAGAACAAGGTACGGGAAGAAAAGAAACCATACCCCAAAGCTTGATTTTTGCTTGTAATTTCACGAACTTTTCATTTTTTCTTTTTTGTCATAGGCAGGCTCTGGGAATTGAACCCAGGTCTCCAGCATGACAGGTGAGAACTCTGCCACTGAGCCACTGTTGCCCACCCAAACTTTTCAATTTAATAAGGTAAAATTAGAGACTTCCTTTGGATCATGGCAGATGACTCAAGGTGGTATGACTGGAAATTGCTTGAAGCATCTTAACATCCCCATTAGTTTCCTGTGGCTGCTTTTACAAATTACCACAAATTTTGTGGCTTAACACAACCGAAATTTATTTTCTCACAATTTAGAAGGCGAGAAATTTGAAATCAGTTTCCCTGGGCAGATACTAAGGTGCTGGCAGGAGCATGCGCCCTGCAGAGGCTTTAAGGGATCGCTTGTTCCCAGTCTCCTCTGGCTTTCCGTGGCTGCAGGCAGGTCTCGAGTTGGGGCCACATCATTTCATCTCTGCCTCTGTGACCATGTTGCCTTCTCCGCTGCATGTGCATCTCCAATCTCCCTCGGCCTCACTCTTGCAAATATATATGTAATTGCAGTTAAGGCCCACCAGGATAATCTCTCCCATTTTGAGAATCTTAACTTAATCACAGCTGTAAAGTCATTTTTACTATATAAGGTACATACACACTTTCTGGGAATTAGGTTCTGGGTTTCTTTTGGGAGGTCATTATTTAACCGCATGACAGCGTCTTTCTAGGAAGAGGAATAGGATAGCTGGATTTCTTTCTTTCTAGAAATGGAAAGTTGCACAGCAACACTGCTCTTTGTTTAAATCAATTCTGGTATTTTTTTGGCACGGGCAGGCTTCAGGAATCGAACCCGGGTCTCCTGCATGGCAGGTGAGAATTCTACTATTGAGCTATCCTTGCACCACCCCTGGTATTAGTTTTATATTTTATGAGTTAAACCAAATGAAATTGCCAATATTCAAATATCTCTGAACTTTCAAAACGGCGCTTTCATATGGCTCGATCTAAAACATGCATGTATAATTATACAGTTATCAATAAACATCAATGGAGCAAAATTGCTCAAACACAGGTGAAAAAAATACATCTGAGACTGTTTGTAGTAATGGGCTTCCTGAAAAAAAGGCATCACGAGTTTCTCTTATTAAGGAGAAGATAAAAAAAAAAGGCAGAGCAGGCAGACAGGGAATGGTTTTCATTTTGCACCTGTGCAGTCTTCCTCTCTGGTTTTGTTCTCAGCAGACTCATTATCAGAAGCTAGATGTCGCTGACAGTTTTTGGTTATAAAAATAATCCATGAACATGTATTTACTTTCAAAAGATGCAACCAATATAAAAGCTCATGCAGTAAAATATTAAAAGTTTCTTTTTTCCTCTCCCCTTCAAATTTCAACTGCTTTTCCCAAAGGTAACATCTGCAAAATGCTCCTTCTATGCATTGGTCTCTATCCACCGTTTATATACGCATTCCCCTCTCACTCCCCCTCCTTCTTTCAAATAAATGGGAGAATGGTAAAGGGGTATTTTTCAACCTTAATTTTTCATTTAGTGAAAATGAAATCTATCTATTATATCTTATAGATCTTTCTATGCCAATACATATAGGGCTACTTCATTTTTAAATGGCTGCATTGTATTCAAAGTATTGATAATTTACTCAACCATCTCTCTACGTATGGAATTTAGATAATTAGAAGTGAATGAGGATAATAATAATCTTACCTTCAAGGGGTATTGTGAGAGTTGAATAAGTAATACATACAAAATATTTACGACAGTACCCTGCATATCTTAAGTACTCAATAAATTTTAGCCATTTTTATTATGAGCAACACTGTCATTAAATAATCCTGTATCAGCAGTATTAAGTTTCTCTGAGTAGTTTTGCAGGTTATATTTATAGGAGTAAAATTGCTAGATCATTCTGTGCAAATTCAAAGTTTATAGATGTTTGCTAAAGTGCCTTCCCAAAAGATTCCTTTGAATTAAACTCTCATCCATAATGGAAGCAAATCTCTTCTTTATTTCCTACTCTCAATAACACTGTTTTGTTTTCAGATAAAATGGATGAAAATAGTGTCACATTCCTTTTAATTTGCATTAATTAATAATGATTTTGAGTGTCTCTCCATGTGTGGGTTTTTTAATTTTAATTTTTTTCTCTAATTGCAATTTTATTTCCTTTACAGCCAATCCTTATTGATTTGGGGACTCATTCTGGATATAATTCTTTGAGCAACAAATATATTGAAATATTTTATCCCAATTTAAAACTTAACTTTGTTCTATTTAAATACTGTTTGTGGTGAACATTTTTGGTGTTCCTTTTATATCCTTTCAGTTCAACCCTTATTTCACCTGCAGTGGTGGTGGACAGAGTCCCACCTCAACTGCACTCCAGTAGTTTCCAGGATGTTTTCTAAGGACATGGAGCTTTCCCAGACATTATTTAATTGCAGCCCAGAAACCAGAAAAGTGATGATGTCCCCAAGGGCAACCCTTGATTCTTGGGAGACAGAAGCCAGAAGATACACGCCTCAGTGAGTCAAAAATTCTAGAAGTTATCCTGTACCTTCTCAAATATTTCAGGGTGGTGGACACACATTGTCTATAACTACGACTTCTGTACAAGCCCTATGTGAGCTTTCCTCCTTCTCTTTCTCACTTTCCCGAATACCACATTCCTGCCTCTCAAGATCACCTCCTAAATAAATTATCTGGCCCAATCTCAATTTCTGCTTTCAGTGGAGCCCTAACCAAGACAGTTCATAATGAAGTTGGCCCTAGAAACCAGACTGTTAGGATGTGAAGTGGGAACTAGATCTATCGCCAGTCAGATAACAAGAATCACCACCCTTTGTTTGATATGCATGACGGTAATGTCATGGAATGGTGAGAGTGGGATGGTGTTTCTGATAAGTGAGGATTCAATTTCTAAAACTCTCACTTGAGATTTATTGGGGTGAATTAAAAGTGGAATGTGAAAAACTGAGCTGTGCATTACTACTAACAGTTGCAAGAAATAGGAACAATGGCAATTATTAGGATGATGATTTGTTAACTGCCTTAGAATTCTTGGGGAAAAAGAGAAAGATAAACCCTTACCCCCTTTCTAAAGAAACCCTAATATATAGAGGGAAGACTAGGTAGGTTTAAGTCTAAGGGTGGCAGAGATACAAAAGAGACTGGAAGTCAGAGTTAATGGGTCAATTATGTTAAAGTCAAATAACAGTTAGGAAAGTATTTAACTCTTTTGTAACTAGGCTGGGAGAGTTGGATGGGTGTACCTGAGTACCTTAAACTCCTGGATATCCTTAGATTCCTCATTTAGTCTTTTATTCTGCTCTTCCCCCTCCCTAGAGAAAAGGGACATGCCTTTGTGCTTATCATGCAGAGGTAATATTTGAGCAGATGCTTCTTCTTTTTTTTTCTTTTTTGCATGGGCAGGCACTGGGAATAGAACCTGGGTCTCTGGCACGGCAGGTGAGAACTCTGCCTGCTGAGCCACCATGGCCCACCTGAGGCAGATGCCTCTTAAAGTGATGCTTATTATTCTCAAGCTCCAGGCCTGTGTCTCCTCATTGTCATCACTCAATAGTTAGAGTGACAGTAGAATCTAGCTTTTGTGCACAATTGTTCTGGTTATTACAACTCTAGGATGAAATAGCTCATTCACTGACAGATTTATAGGATCTGGCTAATATTCATAGGCAGGAATTAGCAAAGCATGTTCAGGAATGGATCTTGAGAATGTTGAACCAAGTTGTGATGGTGGTGTAGAAAATATGGCTGGATAAGAGCAAGTTTATTGGCAGGACACCTGGACCTTATCCTTTATGCTTCTGAGATGGCTCCTGGAAGTTGGGACACAATAATGGCTTTCAGTAAATGAGTGGAGTTGGAGATGCAGTAGCTCTCTTAGTGTATTGAGGTAAGGGTTGGAATGGAGGAACGAATATTAGAACAGATTTTGTTCTGTGAGACAAGAGAACCCCTACTTTACTGAGAGGGTCCAGAGGACATGTTCTTCAATGAGGCAAGGAAGAACAGACTTGTGAGGGGACATTAATATTGTTGAGAAGTTCAATGCATGCTGTCCTTTGAAGGCTAGTGTTTACAGTAGAGCATACTCCCATGAAATTGGGTTGACAGTGGTAGGTTGTGGAATGGTAGAGGTCAGGAGGCAATTCTTATGCATCAAAGGTGAGTGTGATGCAACTACCATAATAGGCAATAAGGATAGAGTTGCAACTATATTGTCTTAACCTACGGGGATATCTGGGAAAGATGGCTAAACTATGATGTTCCTAGGATGAGAGTAAAGGCAATTAACTGTTTATTTTTCAACTTATTTAACCAGTACTATATTAGGAAAACAAAATAATATAAATAAATATCTGGCAAGAAGAGAGCTGTTTGTTGACACCACAATGGAAAAATCCAAATCCAATCCCTCAGTTTGATTCAAGAACTGAGCCAGTTCTCACACCCAGATTTAATCCATTGATCGAAAGTCCACTCCCTCTTTAGAAAGGTACTTCAACATCATAGCAAGAATATACAATAATATTTCCCAGTGCTTCTCAAGTGGACCTGTAGCAATTAACCAGGTTAACAGAATACTAGAGAAGGAGGGGATACCTAGACTTTTAAAGGCTAGGGGATACAAATGTATCAGAATGTCCTTGTGCTTTTGTAGTTAGAGGTAATAAATGGACTCGCTTATAGTAAATTCAAATGGGTCCATGAACTATCCTGTCCCCAGTTCCAAGAAGGTATTTTAGAGGGTAGCACTTCCTTTCTTAAAAGATACAAGGACAGTGGTTTCATTATATCCCTGTCCAGTTCATCTGTATGGTTTATACAAAACCAGGTGAATCAAAACATTCATAGGTACTGTAAACTTAACCAAATAATATCTGCAATTGCTGTTGCTGTACTAGATATAGTGCCTTTATAGGATCATAAAAACACCCCTTTGATACTTGATATGTGATGGCAAACTTTCAATCCATATCAGTAAAGAAGTTTAAAAACAGTTGTTTTTATGAGAAGTACAGCAGAACACATTCATGTTCTTTCCACAGGGTTATCTTATATCTCCAGCTCTCTGGCACAATGTAATTTGCAGAATATGCTGGTTTGAAAGGAGTATGTATCTTAGAAAAGCCATGTTTTAATCCTGATCCATTTTGTGAAGGCAGCCATTTCTTTTAGACCCTCTTCAGTACTGTAGATTGGAAACTTTTTAAGATTATCTCCATGGAGCTGTGACACACCCAATTGTGGGTATTAACCTTTGATTAGAGGGAGATGTGACTCCACCCACTCTAAGTGGTCTTGATTAGTTTAGTTTAGAAGAGGAAACATTTTGAGAAAGCTGAAGAGCCACGAGAACCACCAGAGCCCACACAGCCAGAGACTTTGGGAGATGGAAAAATGCCCCCTGGGGAGCTTCATGAAACAAGAAGCCTGGAGAGAAAGCTAGTAGATATTGCCATATTCATCTTGTAATTTCTAGTTGAGAGAGAAGCCCTGAACTTTATCAGCCTTTCTTGAGTGAAGGTAACCTCTTGTTGGTGCCTTAATTTAGACATTTTTATAAACGTGCTTTAATTTAGACATTTTCATGGCCTTAGAACTGTAAACTTGCAACTTAATAAATCCTCCCTTTTAAAAGCTGTTCTGTTTCTGGTATATTACATTCTGTCAGCTAGCAAACTAGAACACAGAGTCACTGATAATTTTGGCATTGTACAAAATTATATGGCCCCTATATTGATTCTATCATGCTAATCAGACCTAGTGGAAAGGAAGTGACCAGTATCCTAGATGCCCTACTAAGACACACTTGCAAGAGAGGTTAGGTAATGAATCCCTTAATGATTCAGAGATTTGCCAACTTGATTACATTTTGGAGAGATGCCCAGGAGCATGCTGGAATCATCCCTCTAAGGTAAAGGACAAATAATTGCACCTTATACCTTCTAACTCTTAGAAAAATGCAGTGTTTGGCACATTTGGACTTTTGTGGAGTATGGAGGTAATGTATGCCATAAATGGTAATCTCTGTAATGAGTATCAGATTACTTGGAAGCTAGTCAATTTTTAATAAGACCCAAAGAAGAGGCTTTCTTCAACAAAAAAAGGTGTTTCTTCAGTTGTATAAACTTTCCTGCTGTTTAAACTGTTTGAACCAAAAGAGTCGATGCTAGATATAACCAAATAAATACACTGCGTGGAGGCTAGAAGGTCTCAGTAGGAGCTTTTTGCACATACTCTTAGGCAACTAGAGAAAGGTGATGCCTTCTGCAGAAGAAGATAATTCATGATTTGAAAAGCAGCTCCTGAGAGGTCAATGGGCTCTGGTACTGACTGAGTTCCTCACCATGGTACATCAAGCAACCATGAGACAGGAGCTGCCAAGTAAGAGCAGTGGTTGTCAGATCTACCAAGTCATAAGCCTGGCAGATACATCAGCAATTCATGGTACCATGGATATTGTAGGAATTGGGCTGAAAGAGTTTCAAAGACAGGCATGCCACTGTCTTACTAATGCTCTTTCTCAACTTACAGTTCATGGGAATTTCCCTCTAATTCATGGGACGTTCCCTGTAGTTAGTTGATGGAGTGGAGAAGATCTAAGCCCAATTCAGATGTAGGTTGGCTCAATACATTAGTGTGGGTCACAAATGGAATACTGATGCACTGCGGCCTCTTCAGGGGTAGTTCTAAAAGACAGTGATGAGAGAAAATCATTCTTTAGGGTGGAGCTGCAAGCAGTGTGCCTAATTTTCTACTTTTTACAGAGGGGAAAAGTGGTCTGTGGTAAGAGCATACATTGATTCCCGTGCATTGGCAGATGTTTTGGCTTGTCTGTCATAGGCAGCGATTGGCAGTTTATGTTCTATGGTCCAAATGTGACCACGGATTGTTTTTGTTTGGGCTGAAAATTAAAAACAGTTTTTTATTTTTAAATAATTGGAAAAAGTTTTTAAACTTTTTTTCATTATTAGAGAAGTTGTGGGTTTACAGAACAAGCATGCATAAAATACAGAATTCCCATATAAAACCCCATTATTAACACCTTGCATTGGTGTGGAACATTTGTTGCAATTGATAATAGCATATTTTTGTCATTGTATTCTTAACTATAGTCCGTAGTTTAACATTAAGTTCATTGTTCATGTAATGCTCTTCCACGGATTTTAAAAAATTTTTATTCTGTTATTATATATACAATCTAACATTTTCCTTTTCAGTCACATTCACATATATATTTCAGTGCTGTTAATTATGTACACAATGTTCTGCTAACATCACCACCTTCTATTGCCAAATTTTTCCATCATTCCAAATAGGAACTGTGTACTTCTTAAGCCTTTGCCTTTTCCTATTCCACTTCATCCCTTGGTAATCTATATTCTAGATTCTGACTCTATGAGCTGTTAATTATGTACACAATGTTCTGCTAACATCACCACCTTCTATTGCCAAATTTTTCCATCATTCCAAATAGGAACTGTGTACTTCTTAAGCCTTTCTCTTTTCCTATTCCACTTCATCCCTTGGTAATCTATATTCTAGATTCTGACTCTATGAGTTTGCTTATTTTAATTATTTCTAATAATCATACAATGTTTGTCCCTTAGATTCTGGCTTATTTCACTTAACCTCAAGTTTCAAGGTTCATCCATGTCTTTCAAGGTTCATCCAAGAATCAGAACATCATTGTTTTTATAGCTGAATAAGATTCCATTGAATATGTATACTAGATTTTATTTATCCATTCAACAGTTAATGAACACTTGGGTTGCTTCCATCTTTTGTCACTCATGAATAATACTACTATGAACCTTAATGTGTAAGTATCTGTTCAAGTCTCTGCTTTCAATTCTTTTGGGTTTATAACTAGTAGGGGGGTTGATGGCTCATATGGTAGTTCTATACTTAGCTTTATGAGGAACTGCCAAACTATATTCCACAATGGCTGCACTATTTTACATTGCTACCAGCAATGAATAATGGTCCTTATTTCTCTACATTCTCTCCGAAGCGTGTTATTTTCTGTTTTTTGTTTTATTTAGTAGCAGCTATTGTGATGGCGGAGATAGCATCTCATTGTGATTTTGATTTACATTTCCCTGATGACTAATGATGTTGAGCATCTTTTCAAGTACTTTCTGGCTATTTGTATATCTTTTTTGGAGAAAAGTCTATTCAAATCTTTTGCCCATCTTTTAGTTGGGTTGTTTGTCTTTTGTTCTTAAGGATTTTCTTTATATATTCTGAATATTAAACCCTTATCAGATATGTGGTTTCCAAATATTTTATCCCATTGTGTAGGCTGTCATTTTTCTTTCATGATTAAAGTCTTTTGAGGTGCAAAAGTTTTAAATTTTAATGAGGTCCCACTTATCTCTTTATTCTTTTGTTGCTTGTGCAAGTCTTAGGAAACATCACCTAACACAAAGTTTTGAAAGTTTTGAAAATGATTCCCTATGTTTTCTTCAACAAGTTTGATAGTTCTGGTTTTTATTTAGGTCTTTGACCCATTTTGAGTTTTCTAATAAGGTATGATGTAGGGGTCCTCCTTCTTTTATTGAAAAAGGAGATCCAGTTTTCCCAGCACCATTTGTTGAAGAGAGCATTCTTTTCCAATTGAATGGTTTTGCCACCTTGTCAAAAAGCAGTTAGCCATAAATATTAAGATTGATGTTTGAGCTCTCAATTTAATTCCATTGAGAATCAATGGTATGTATGTATGTTCTTGTGCCAGCACCATGCTGCTTTGATTACTGTAGCTCTGTAATAGGTTTTAAGATCAGGAAGTGTGAGTCCTCCAATTTCATTGCTCTTTATCAGCATAGCTTTCACTGTTCAAGGCCCTCTACCTTTCCATATAAGTATGATGATTGGCTTTTCAATTTCTGCAAAAATTTGTTGAGATTTTGATTGGGATTGCATTAAATCAATAAATTGCTTTGGGTGTTTTTTTTTTTCAGGGTTGTCAAAGTACTTTGTTTGAAAGAGTGGTAGGAATGAAAGAACTTGGTAGATGTTGATACAATTTATAGAAAAAGTAAAGGTAAACCCAGCATTCATGCATTGCTGTGGTGACTACGGAAATCACCCCCCTACACATCCCCACTGTGGCTATGGGGAAGCCAACCTAAAGCTTCACTCTCATCATAAGTATTTCCCAGCGTGTGTTTGCCAAAGAGCAACTCTGTCAAGCCAGATTCATGGCTTTGTTGGTTATGTAGCCAGCCAATTCTTTGATAAGTGGATTGGATTGTGGGAGGCTCTCCTTAGTTGATCGCAGATGTAACCAGCCACAGATATAATCAACTGACTGATGATTTAATACACCAGCCTTCAGGTTTATCAAGTCACAAAATATCCTTGCAGAAATGATTAGGCCAGTGCTTGCCTGAACAGACAACTGGGCATAATCACCTGGTCAAGTTGACACCAGAACCCAACCATTAACAATCCATTCTTTCTCAGATTGGTAGCTATACACGTCACCTTGAAACACGCTTAATTTCCAAATAGAACACAATAACAGACATATATTTTGCCTAACAATACTCAGCTGTTCTGTGTACAGTGGGAAATGCACTACATCACTCCAGGCATAAAATATCCTTGCAGCAATGGTCAGGCCAGTGCTTCCCTGACCAGACAACTGGTCCTTACCACTTGACCAAGTTGACACTAGAACTTAATCATCACACCTGCTCATTCAAATAATGAATCTTGATGAAGTCACACACATGGAAGGTCATTTTTATCAATGGCCAGTTTGGGCTGTTCCAGTATGGTGAAGTCACCCTTTTTCTAAGTGTAATACACTCCATTGCATTCAGCCCGCTCTCGCAGTGCTCTCTGTTCTGTTTTCTTTATATCCTTGTTGGTTCTGCAGCTTCATAAGTTTCTCAGCCTATTTCCTCTTGTCATGAAATCGGGTGAAGAAATATTGGGCAAAGTTCTACAAAGCCACATTATCATGGTCAAAGGCATCTACAGGTAGACTTAAGAGAGATATAGAGTTCCATATAACTTGGAGGTTGACAGTGGCCTCCAAGCTCTTGCGCAACTCTGAACCAATGTAGACATCATGGGGGATGGCCAAGGAGAGGCAGCAGAGGTTGTGGCCTCAGTAGTTGGCAGGCATGTGAGGAAGTAGCAGAGGGATGGCTGAGAGCTGCCAGGTGAGCTAGGCAGGCGTCGGCTCATTCAAGCAGTTTTGAAACAGGAAACCATAACTCTGGACTCTCACTTGGCTTTTTTTCTAGGTAAAATTTCCTTCTTTTTTTCTTAAATGCCATTTTATTGAGATACATTCACATATCCTATAATCATCCAAAATGTACAATCAGTGCTTCACAGTATCAATGTTTAGTTGTGCGTTCATCACTACAATCAATTTTGAACATTTTCATTAGTCCATGAATTATATATAAGAATAAAAATAAAAATGGTTAAACATACTTTGGGAGTTTTTGCTAGAGTAATAGGCAAGAAAAAGAAATAAAAAACATCCAAATAGGAAAGGGAAAAGTATAATATTACCTGTTTTTAGACATGACCCTATATACAGAAAATCCAGAAAAATCCACAACAAAGCTCTTAGAGCTAATAAATGAATTCATCAAAATGGCCAGGTACATGACCAACACCCAAAATATCAGTAGTGTTTATATACATAAGCAATGAACAATCAGAAGAAGAAATTTAAAAAATCCATTCACAACAGCAACTAAAAGAATCAGTTATTTAGGAATAAATATAACCAAGGATGAAGGACTTGGACACAGAAAACTACAAAACATTGTTAAAAGAAATCAAAGAAGACCTATAAATGGAATGATGTTCTGTATTCATGGATTGGAAGACTAAATATTTTATGATCAATAAAATTATACAAAATCCAATTTCAGTGTCTATAAAAAAGTTTTATTTAAATGCAACCATGCTTATTCATTTATATATAATGAATTTATATTTAATTATAAATTCATTATATAAAAATGAATTAAAGCTTATGGCTGTTTTTCTGCTACAAAGGCAGAGACTGCGCTGTCTGAAGAAACAAATGTTTCTGGTCAAGGGTTTGATAGACAAAAACTTGGAAGATCATAGGCAGGAAAGTCTTTTTGAAACCTATAGGGCTGGACCTATGGGAATGGCTCTAGACTTCTGGTGTTCATGTCAATGCCAAATAAAACACATTCACTCCACAAGATCATTAGATAACCATGGGACAGGATGCTTCATCCAGTAGGTATCCCCCAGTTTCTGTCCCCAGCCACCCTATTGCTTGTCCTCAGGGACCATGAGTGGAATATCAGTGGTAACCCTTAGTGAAGGTATCCTGGAGTTCAACAGCTTGAGCTTCCTTTTACTCACAATGATGTTAACTGCAGCCATTGCTAAATCCTGACCTTTCAGCAGTAGAGACCAATGCTGGGCCCTTGATCTGGCCCAGTATGGAGCAGACCAACTTTCTCCTTAGGGCCAAGTTGATATATAGAACCTTTTCCAACCTGCTGGGGGCAGTGATTAATTCTTACTAAAATTGACACCCACTCCAGATATGAGTTTGCCTACTCTACTCTCAGGTAGCAAGAATGCCTGAGGGTTTAAAAAGTATAATGAATTGATCAAGCATCTATTATTTAAGGTCCTTTCTCCCATAGTTAGAATATAGGAGTTTGAAGTTGAAGGGTTCGAAGTAGGATTGGACCTTCTCAAAATCACTTCCAACACCCGCTTTGAGAATCTGTGCTTTCTGCCTCACAACTTTAGACTGTACTAGTCTAGAACTCTGGTTCTCAATCCTCTACCAGGACTCTAGTACGGGTTCTACCTCAACTGAAATTGCAACTATCAGTGGGTAATTGGTGGTTGATTTTGTAATGGCCTGATAAGAACCATGGCGGAGGAAAGAGAAAATTATGACCTTGCAGGCAGCTGTAAGTCAGTTGTGTCCTCTAGTCTGTTTCACCGACCCTTCAGTGTTAAGCCAGTTTTAGAGACTGCGGCTGGTTACCAGTTTAGAAATTCAGTGACAGAACGGTTTTCATTAGGGATACTAATAGACAAGAATGGTGCAAAGATGGCCTGTAGCAGATGCTTTGGTGCCCTGAGTCACATCCCATTGATCCGCATCTGATTTTAGCCACAGGATTTTGGGGTTTTGCGTAAGCTAAGACTTTGTTGACTGAGTGCTACCTGAAGAGTGAGCTGTCATTTCTGTCTTTTTTTCTGAAATTATGTGAGCTCAGTCAATATGCACGTGCATCCCAGAAGTGCAGGGAGGACAGAACTCATGAGGATTCCCCTCCACCCAAGAGGAACAGAAACAGTGTACAAATGCTTACTTTCCTGTCCTTTTCATGAATGACTCAGGGAGACCTTCCAGGAAATGGAGAGCTCATTGCCTACCACATCCACTTCAGAAATTCAATATCTTTATATTCATTTTTCCTCATTCCTTGTCTCCCCATTCCTCATTCAGGTGCTTCTTCCCAGGTCATTCAAAAAAAGGTAGTATCATTTGAAATACTGAAGTTGAAGAATTTTCGCATACTCAAAGTATTACTTTTTTCCTTTATATCTTTTTATGCTCTTCTTTCATAAAATAAAGGTTATGAAAATGTTTGCTTTTACTTCCTTTTTCTTTTCTTTTTTTTTTTTTGCATGGGCAGGTACCAGCAATCAAACCTAGGTCTCCAACATGGCAGGTGAAAATTCTGCCACTGAGCCACCATCACACCAGCTTTTTATTTCCTTTTAACAATTTTATAGTTCATTTTCTACCATTGTTCATTTATTTTTGTCTATTTTGTCTTATTTGAATTTAGTTTTATTCTTTAGTAAATGTATAGCCAATTATTCCCACAAGCATTTTTTCCATAGTTCATTCCCGTTGCAAACCATTTTTTAATGTCACTTGTATCATATGCACAAATCATATTTTATTCTGGTTTATTGGTCTATGCTTACTTCACTGTGCTAATATCATAATGTCTTAATTATTCAAAGTTTATTTTGATATTTACAGGGAATATTTTGCCCTCAATGCTTCATTTTTCACCTCTTTTGAGCATTTTTGTATACAGTCTGTTTGTATAAACCTCACAATTAGCTCTTCAAATTCCATTTAAAAATCCCTACAGGATTTCAATTGTTATCTTGTTGAATCTGTAGATTGATTTATGGATGTACACCACCTTTATTGAGCCTTCCTATTGAGGAAATCCTCTAGTCAAGGCTTCTTTTTTGTCCCTTAGTAAAATTTTACTTACTCATTTCTTAATTTACCTATTTACATCTCTTTTAAGCTTTATGTGTATTTTGTAGCATTTATTTCCATTATAGATGGCTTCTTTCTATTATTATAGTTTCTTACTGTAGGGAAGTGCAAAGGAGATATGATATATAACAGAACAATTGCTTTTGTACTTAAAATGGTATCATCATCTTTTTGATCTCTTTTATTAGTTTTTTTTTTTTTTGATGGTATAGTTGTGTTTTCCAGGAATACAAGAGTATCATAGTAAGTGAATGCCAGTTGTTTCCTTAATTTCTACAGTTTTTACTCATGGGAGCATAGACTTTTACTTCCTTTTTCTTTTTCTTTCTTTTCTTTTTTTTTTGCCTGGGAAGGCACCTGCAATCAAACCCAGGTCTCCAACATGGCAGGTGAAAATTCTGCCACTGAGCCACCATCACACCAGCTTTTTACTTCCTTTTAACAATTAACAATTACATATATATGTAATTGGCCATCTTTCTTACTGGGATTTGTTTGTTTGTTTGTTTCTAGATAAGTTTTAAACAAATTTTCAGTCCAAATGGAGATTCATCTTGTGTGTAGGAAGACAGAGCTATAGCTAATATATAAACGTAGTAATCTGAAACCAGAAAACCAATTTGGGATAGAGCTAATGGTCAGAGAGCAACTAGAATTAGGCCCTACGATATTTGGTAATAATTAGTTAGGGTCAAAGTCAAAGTCAAGGAACAGAAAATTCCAAGCAGAATCAGGAATGGTGAAAATATTATTTTTCTGTGATGGAGTACTTAGTTTGAGCAGCAGGTATGAGATAATGAAGGATTGGGAAGTGTCACTGAGAATTCAGATATGTAAGAATGATGACAATGGAAACTTACAAGGCACAGAGAAGGCAAAGGTCTAATTGAAGCTTCTGGATTGTCCCTCACCTTTTGGAATTCCTTTGCCCTAATCATCATAGGAGCTATAAACAAATTGTGTATGAGAGTCTTTATTTCACCCTTTCCAGAACTGTGAAGAGTTTTTATAGAGAAGCTACTCAGCAAAATTGCTATTACTGTTGAATGATTAAGCCTTGGCTATACTGATTGGTTTCTAATAATAAGTAAAATAGGAACTCTCTAAATTAACTTCCTATCATAGTTGATTTATATCATAAGTAGAAAGATGAAATAATTAATTCCTGACCTCTCCTTTAATACACAAAGACTTTTTTTATTTGTTTTTGTTTTTATGTAGAAGTAGTATAATATAGTTACAAATCAGTTTCTTACTTCTCTCAAAGCACATGAAGATTAGCTTTTAGGATGACTTTTCTAAATGTAATTCAAGAGCCTGTGACTTTTGTTTTATCACCATGTATTAATAATACAGTTAATAAGCTGTTATTTATGTACACAATCCTCATATTTATGTCTATTCATTGCAAGCATAGGAATGCACAGGAGTAAGGCTTTATTGATTGGTTAGAAGAAGAAAAAATCATAAATTGATTTTTTGATTGATAAATTGAGAAGAATGAAGTATTGTTCGCTCTATTAATTAAATCAATTGTAAATGGGCATAAATATATGTGTGAAATGATAAAGGTGTGTTTTCTGACATTTCAGTATAGTTTAAGAGACTCTGAGAACAGGGCTAGCCATCCCATTAAATATGAAACCAGAGAATAGTTTCTGTCACTGTTGACAGAATAAGAAATGCATAAGATAAGAAAAGCTGCAGAGAAAATTTGAAAACAGAAACCAATGAAGAGAGAGGATTCAATATAAGCCAGCCCTGGAACACTGGCTCGTAATAAGTAGAATGAGAAGTATAAAAACGTTTGCATTAGGCATTAACAAGAATACATCCAAAATGGAAAAATATATGAAATAGAAAATAGTAGAGAGAATAGTGAGGAGTACATAAAGAAAAAGTTTTGTTTTATTTTATTGGAAAGAGAAGTTGAGATACTAATACAAATAAAAGAAAAACAGATGAAATGTATTGCCATGGCAGAAGTTAAAATTGCAGGTACAATGTGTTAGTTTGCAGGCTGCTGGAATGCAACATACCAGAGCTAGAATGGCTTTTAAAAATGGCAGTTTTAGGAAGTCACAAGTTTATAGTTCTAAGCCCATAAAATTGTCCAAACTAAGGCATCAGAAAAGATATCTTAATTCAAGGAAGGCTGATGGGTCAGGAACCCCTCTATCATGTGGCTGGCATCTGCTGGTCCCTTGCTCCTGGACTCTGCTGCTTTCAGCCTCTGTTCCTGTGGGGGCTCCTCACTTTGCTTCTCCAGGGCTGGCTTCAATCTCTTGACTTCTCTAGGCTCTCTCCAGGTTCTGGCTTGCTTAACCTCATGGTGATATCTGCTGGGCATCTGTGCCAGCCCTGCTGTGAAGTTTCTGTCAGCTCTGTCATTTCTGGCTTTCTCCAAAATGTTTCCTCTTTTAAAGGATTCCAGTAAATGAATCAAGACCCACCTGGAATGCGTGGAGTCAAATCCCCATTTAATCAAAGGTCACACCCACAATTGGATGTGTCACATCTCCATGGAGATAATCTAAACAAAGATTTCCAATCTACAGTGTTGAATCAGGATTAAAGGAAATGGCTGCCCCCCACAGGATTGAATCAGGATTAAAACATGGCTTTTGCAGGGTGCATAATACTTTCAGAGGAGCACATACCATTCTTCCAGTTTTGAGTTTAGGTCTATGATTTGAAGTTTTTCTTCTTTTTTAATATGAGCATTTAGAGCCATAAATTTTCCTCTCAGCACTTCCTTCTCTACATGTCACATGTTTTGGTATATTGTAGTTTCATTTTCATTCACCTCAAGATACTTTTTCTTTTCCTTTGTAATTTCCTCTTTAACCCGTTGTTGGTAAAGCATATGTTGCTTAGCTTCCACATGTTTGTGAATTTTACGTTTTCCACTCACTGATTTCTAGCTGCATTCCATTGTGGTAAAAGACTATGTATTGTATGATTTTAATATTTTGAATTTTCTGTGACTTGTTTTGTGACCTAGGATGTAGTGTGTCCTGGAGAATGATCCATGTGCATTTGAGAAGGATGTGCATTCTGTTTTATTGAGTGCACTGTTCTATATAGGTGTTAGGTGTACTTGGCTTATAGTATAATTAAAATATTACATTTTCTTATTGACCTTTTGACTAGCTATTCTATCCATTATTGAATGTGGTATATTAAAATCTCCTACTATTAATATAGAATTTCCAATTTCTCCTTTCAAGTCTGTCGGTCTTTAAAAAGAAGAATAAACTAAACAAAAAGTGAGCAGAAGGAAGAAATGACAACAAAGATTAGAGCACAGGCAAATGAAAAAGAAAAAAAAAAGTAGAGAGAATCAGCAAAACCAAACTTGGTTCTTTGGAAAGATCAACAAAATCAACAAATGTTTAGCTAGATTGCCAAAAAAGGGAAAAGATACAAATAACGAAAATCAGAAATGAAAAGGGGAACACGAATGCCGACCCTGCTGAAATAAAAAAGGACTGCTTGCCTGCTGTGCCCGAGGACCCGGGTTCGATTCCTGGTGCCTGCCCATGTTAAAAAAAAAAAAAAAAAGGACTGTAAGAGGGCAATATGAACAACTGTGCACCAATAAATTCGATAACCTAGATGAATGTACACATTCTTAAAGTCACATAGACTAATGCCTTGAATCAAGAAGAAAAGAGGATCTCAACAGCAAATTTGTTACTAAAGAAACCGAATCAGTAATTAAAAACCTTCTAACAAAGAACAGCTCAAGACCAAATGGCTTTATAGGAGAATTCTGTCAAACATCCCAAGAAAATTTAATCCCAATTCTGCTGAAGCTCTTCAGAAAACTGAAGATGAGAGAATCACACTAATTCATCCTATGAGGCCAACATCACTTTGATACCAAAGTCAGATAAAGATAATAGAAGAAAAGTACAGACCAATATCTCTTATGAATATAGGTGCAACAATCCTGAACAAAATACTAACAAATGTTAAAAGATTTATATACTAAGATAAATTGGAATTTATCCTTGGTGTGAAAGGTTGGTTCAGCATATAAAATTGATTAATGTAATGTATCACATTAACACAATAAAGGAAAAAACATATGATCATCTCAAATTGATGTAGAAAAAGCATTTGACAAAATAGAGTGCCCTTTCTTGATAAAAACACATAAAACACTAGGATTAGAAGGAAACTTCCTCAATGTGATAAAGGGCATATTTGAAAAGTTCACAGCTAAATATTGAAAGCTTTCCTTTTAAGATCAGGAAGAAAAGGATGCCCCACTGTCACCACTATTATTCAATGTTATACTGGAATTTCTTGTCAGAGCAATTAGACAAGAAAAGAAATAAAACGCATCCAAATTAGAAAAGAAAAAGTAAAACTTTCCCTATTTGCAGATGACTTGATCCTATACACATAAAGTGCTGAAATAACCACAACAAATCTCCTTGAGCTGAAAAATGAATTCAGCAAAGTGGTTAAGTACAAAACTAACACTAAAAAATTAGTGTAATGTTTTTATACAAAAACAATGAACAGATGAGATAAGAAATCAAGAAAAAATTCCATTCACAATAGCAACTAAAAAATCCAAATATATTCTTACAAATCTAACCAAGATGTAAAGGAATTGTACACAGAAAACTATGAAACATTGCTATAAGAAATCAAAGAAGACCTAAATAAATGTAAGGATGTTTGTGTTCATGGATTGGAAAATTAAATATCATTAAGTATCAGCCCTATCCAAAGCAAAATTTAGGTTCAGTATAATCCCAACCAAAATTCCATCAACCTCCTTTACAGAAATGGAAAAGTTAATCATCAAGTTTATATGGAAGCATAAGGGGCGCTGTAGAGCTAAAGCTTTTGAAAAAGAAGTATGAAGTTGGAGGAGTCACAGTTCCCAATCTTAAATCTTTTTACAAAGCCACAATAATCAAAACAGTGTGGTACTGGCACAATGACAAATATATAGATCAATGGAAATGAATTGAGAGCTCAGACATCAAATCTCACATTATAGCCAACTGATTTTTGAAAATGGGGCAAAAAGCCACCCAATTGGGAAAAAACAATCTCTTCAATAAATGGTACTGGGAATAATGGATCTTCATTAGCAAAAAATAAAAAAAGAAAAGGAATACCCTACCTCATACCATATACAAAAATCAACTCAAAATTAGTCAAAGATCTAATAGAAGTTTCAGAACCACCGAAGTCTTAGAAGAAAACATAAGGAATTATTTTCAGGATCTTGCATTAGACAATGGTTTCTTAAACTTTACACCAAAGCACAAGCAGCAAAAGAAAAAAATAGATAAATGGAGCCTCATAAAAAAATAATAACACTTGTGCTTCAAAAGACTTTATCATGATAGTAAAATAATAACCAACACAATGGGAGAAAATACTTGGGAATCACATATCTGATAAAAGTTTAATATTTAGAATATATAAAGAAATCCCTCAACTTAACAACAAGACAAACAACCTAATTAAAAAGTAGGCAAAAGACTTGAACAGATATCTCTCCGAAGAAATTATACAAATGTCAAAAAAACACATGAAAAGATCGCAACATTAGTCATCAGGGAAATGCAAAGCAAAACCACAATGAGAGACTATTTCACACCCATTAGAATGGCTGCTGTTAAAAAGAAACACAAAACAGAAAATAACAAGTGTTGGAAACTTGTTATTTGGAAAGGATGCAGTGAAATATGAACACTTATTTATTGTTGGTAGCAATTTAAAATGGTGCAGCTTTTACTGTGCGAGACAGTCTGGCACTTCCTGGGAAAGTTTACTATGGAACTGTCATATTACCTGACAATACCACTACTAGATAGATATGCAAAAGAACTGAAAGCAGGGACTCAAACAGATATTTGTACACTGATACTCATAGTAGCATTATTCACAATTGGCGAAAGATGGAGGAAACTCAACTATCTATCAACTGATGAACGGATAAATAAAATGTAGTACACACACACAATAATATATTACTCAGCCATAAAAAGAAGGAAATCCTGACACATATAACAGCAGGATGAATTTCATGTTGAGTGAAATAAGCCAGACACAAAAGGACAAGTATTGCGTGATCTCACTGATTTTAAACAGCTAGAAAAAGCAAACTCACAGAGTCAGAATCTAGAACTTAGTTTATGAGGGGATGGGGTGAGGATAAGGAATGGGAAGTTAAGGTTTAAAAGGTACAGGGTTCCTATTTGGAATGATGGAAATATTTTTGACAATAGATGATAAAGCTGCCGGAACACAATATTCCAGAAATGGGTTGGCTTTTTCAATAGGGTTTTATTAGGTTACAAATGTACAGATCTAAGGCCATGAAAATTTCCAAATCAAGGCATCCAGATGGAAGATACCTTCTTTCAGGAACAGCTGTTGGCTTCCAGGATTCCTCTGTCACATGGGAAGGCACATGGAGATGTCTGCTGGTCCTTTCCTCCTGGTTCTGGTTTCAGTGGCTGTCTCCAAAATGTCTCTGGGCATTTCTCTCTCCCTTAGCTTCTCTCCTGGTTCTCTGAGTTTCATCTGTCTTTGAGTCACTCATAAAGGACTCCAGCAAGGGGATTAGAACCCAACCTTGAATGGGCTGGGTCACATCTCCATGGAAACAACTTAAGTGAAAAGTCCACCTGCAATAGTCTCACCCACAGGAATGGATGAAAAGACCATAGGCTTTTCTGGGGGTACATAAATAGATTCAAACCAACACATGATGGTAGCACAACATTGTGAAAGTAATTAGCAGTACTGGAACATATATCTGAATTTGATTAAAAAGAAATGTTAGATTATATAAATGCTAGCAGAATGATTAAAAAAATCCATGAACTACACTACACAGTGAACCCTAAGCTCATCCTTGGACTATAGTTAATAGTACAATTATAAAAATGTGCTATAATCAATTGTAATAAATGCCCACACCAGTGCCAGGTGTTAATGATAAGGAGGTATATGGGAATCCTGTATTTTATGCATGATTGTTCTGTAAACTCACATCTTTTCTAATAAAGAAAAGAAAGTGAGAAACATTGCAAATGCCATTTAAGGAGAATGCAATTGTAGGAAAATGTTTATAATATTCACACATTACATGGTTATTCATCATAATAAAATATGGTATGATAAACACCACAGGAACAATTATTTTAAAGCTTTGGGGAAAAGGCCTTCTTTATATATCAAATAAATAGTTTAGAGTCATATGTAATTGTTACCAGTAAAAGAAAATGTAAAGTCATTCATAACTGATAAGTCAGTTCTAACACTGACCTTTAATAAATTGTTTTCTTCAGCTTATTCAAGAAAAATTTAGATCATACACTTGAGGGTAGAGAGGATTTTTTTTCAGGAAACATTAAAATATTTAGTGCTTTAAGGTCATTGCCAGGGCCAAAACTAATGAACAATTTGCAAGTTTAACAGTTATAGCAAAGATTCAAATTTCTTTTCGAAAGATAGAATTGAAATGATCAACATCTTTGAAAAATAATTAGCCTTTATACCACACAATAATTTCAAGAGCAGTCACTTATGGGAAATGTGCATTTCCAAATTTTAACAAAGTGCATACATAATTGGGTCATGCATTGTTGTAGCCACTACTCCAAGAGTTTGTCTACAAGAAAGATGGTGAAAGCTTCTCTCTTCTCTGTCAATGCATTATATGGTTATACTAGCTTGATTATCATCAGTGTAGAAGTGACAAATGAGAAGTCTTGCTTTTTTCCTCATCTTTTCTTCTCCTCCTTCTCCTTCTCCTCCTCTTCCCCTTCCTTTTCCTCATCCTCCTTCTTCTTTTCCTTTTCCTTTTCCTCTTCCTTCCTGCTCCTTCTCCTCTTTCTCCTCGTCCTTCTCCAATCTCTCTCTCTCTCTTTTTTTTTTTTTGCTTTAATTTTTCTCTTGCTTCCTTCCAGAGAAGTTCTCAGTTTTCTTCTCAGTACTGGGAAGGATGCTACAGTTTTCTGTGTAGAATGTTTTAGTTTGAAATGAAAGCTGGGAGGCAAAAGCTCCCGGGATTTCATCACGTAGAGATCACATGTTTTCTGCTGGCAGCTATGCTGCTATGTGAAGAAATGAAAGATTACTGTGTCCCCTAGATCTGAGCCACAGTCTTGCAGTGTGGGAATTTCAGCATGTAAACTACATTCTGAAGTGTCTCACCTTCTCTCTGCTGCTTTCTCTAGAGTTAATATGTATCTTGATAGACAGATTTTTAACAAACATGATAGGTGCACATCCAGTACTCAATGGCACAGAAGATACCTCACGACAACAACAAAAGAAGTAGGGAAACATATAATCAGAGAAGTAAAATCACTAGAACACATTACCAAATTCCTCTAGACATTTTAACAACATTTTATGAAACCTGTCTGCCACAAAGTGAAAATGCTGTGCTTTCCTCCTTGGTAGTGTAGGAAGAGCTATAAATAAAGGCATTGCAAGACAAGGGCAGGACCAGAAGTAGGAATAAGCCCCTCTCTTATACATTCTGTATACAAGCAGAGAAAAGATCATGAAAAATATTCTAGTCTTCCCAACTCTATCGTTACATTTCTAAAACAGTACATGTTATTTGAAGTTCTGTTATAAAATTTTTAATGGGAAAAAGGATTAGGAGCTAAGGAGTTTATATTTGAAACACAGCTATTTTGCTTTTTAGAATGGTAAAGATGCATCTTGCGGCTCTAAGCGCATTTTATTATCACAAGTTACAAATAACATTCTATTTGATCAAATTTGACCAAAACGAAAATCCTAGAAAGAACTTCAATGTGAACTTTGTTCAAGAAAAGTAGGTTTTTACAATACCACTGACACAAGGATAGACCATCATGACATATACGCATTGCTATCGCCATCGAAGCACAAAGATGCAATAATATCTTTTAACAGTAGACATGGTCTCAAATCACAATTGTCAAAGGTAGATTAAGTGGCACACAAACATTAAATATACAATTTAAGGTTATTAGAGAACCTTATTTTTTTCAATAGTTTACAATTGACACTTATTTTCATAGACTATGGCCTGAGTTTTAAGTTAGTCAGTTAATCCAGAGTTTGATTTGATACCACAAAAATAGTGTAGTGTAACAGAGTATTGTAGTGGGCTAATGAGGAAAGAACCTAGGTAAATTTATTCAAACAATGATGATTTTGCACAGGGAAGTCCAAGGAGCTTGAGGAAAAACTTTATAAAGGGAAATTTCACATTAGTTTGAATAGTAAAAAGCAGCAGAAAAATAGCTAGAGAAAAAAATTAGTTGTGTTGAACTCAAAAGACCCGTGCCTTCTCATTTAGTGTCTTACTTGCATTGCACAAACTCTGTCCATGTGGATACTAATTTGTAAAGTAGTTCGTCAGCAGTAAGGACAATAGTAAATTCCCAATGTTGAAATTTTGAAATGGTACTTTTAATTTTTTTTCGAAATTTTCTTTTGGTATATACTTGCTGATTGGTCCATCATGATATTAGAAACATATATACAAGAAGATCATTATTTTGTTTAAACAAAACTACATTGTCCAAAATCTTAAATCATCATTATTAATTTGAATTTTATTCGATATCTAATTCTACTGGTATTTGACTTTTACATTTTTATCTATGGGTTATAAATGCCAGGAGCTTGTTGCTGGATTTATGTTTAGATTCACTTGGGAAATAGAATAAAAATAACAAGTTAATATGGGCAACCTCTCAGAATTTTTAAAATTTAAAGGGCTGCTTGATTTGTACATGAAATAGGACATAATGGCATATTCTAATGCTTAAGATTAGAGAATAATGCCCCCGGCTCTTTTGTGTTTTTGTAATGTAAAGTTACTTCCTCTCTGAGAAGTACAGTTAATTGGTTCATCTAGAGTTACACTGTACATGTTTTGGAAGAAAGACTAAGGAAGTTATAAAAATATGAAAATAGATATGCAATTATATAGAAAAGACTTCCAGAATTTCAGACAATGAATACGCAAGTGTGCTAAAGGGCATAAAGTATTTGATAAAGTAGTTCTCTGCATTAAGAAGTGACATGTTAAGTGAATCAACAATACTCACATTAAAACAAAAATTACATTCAAATTATTTGGAAGAAAAGATTTCTCAGACTCTATTTAGCCATTTTAAAAAGCCCCAAAACGGGCTTAGATATGTTGCACAAATCTAGATTGTGAAATGGGTCTTTAGTTTCTGGAGCCAAAAATAAAAGATTGAGGGCAAAGGTTAAAGGACAATATGGTTTAGAATTTAAATGGAAAGAGAACAGAGACAAAGAGAAAATGAATGGTCATTATGCGCTCACGCCAATGGCAGTAATTAAGCTTAGCAGTATCATTAGATATGATAACAATAATTTGTAGCCTCTCATGATGTTTCACATGCTAGGCATACAGAGCTACATGATAACAGAACCCTTAATATTTCTCATTGTTATCTTTTTCTAAGGAGATAATGACATTCGATTGTCTTGAATTGAGGCAATACACAACACACATTTGGGTTCTCCTCTCCAAAGGAGAAAAGATGGAGTGTCGGATGCCTTTGAACCAGGTGCAAAATGTATGGCCGCAGTAAAAATGCTAACAAGATATCGAGGTGAATATTTGCAAGAGTACGGATTTAAATTTATAAAAGTTAATTTGGCATTTTATTAAACATCAAGTTAATGTCCCTACGAGCCTAACAACTGAACTATGACATATTATACTATAGTGTTAAATTGAACTAAGAATGTTCCAGATTTTGATTGTGGGAAATCAGTCATTAATCAGTTCAAATTTTCTAATGCTGTGGTTAGTGAAGAGGAGAACCCCTGCATGGGTACTTTGGCACTGTAGTCTCTGTGGTAGAAAATGAGAAATGTCTTGAACAGTTAAATATTGTATTTAAATTAATAAAATGGTCAGCATTGATGGGTAACTGTATTTATTTTTAATCTTGGGCACTTCAATTAAATTAAAGACCTAATTTTTATTTGGTTTCAAGGCACATTTACAGAGAGCATTATAATAATTAAATTAGAATTTTCCCGTGAATTGGAGCGCTAAGCTTTCAAATGTCCAAGTGGATGATTGTGAATAGGCAATTCCTATTTCAGACTTGATTTCCAAATTTAAATGCTTAATATAGTCAGATTCTTTAACATAGTGCTATGGAAATTTGAAAATTGATCAGATACCCAGTTTTTGAGGAATTGCTTTAAAGAAAGTTGATTCACTAATCCCAAAGGTCATGAAACACGGATGGATCATACTGCACATTTCATAGGTTTAAAATGTATATAAATATACTGTAAAAGTTATAAAAGGTAATTTATTTCTCCTTAACACATAAGAAGAATGCAAACTGCCCTTGGTTTTTGCTCAGATAAGACTTCTGTTTAGGCCATACAATGGTTTTCATTGGATGGTTATACTTCTGAGATAATCTTCTTGTGAAGTTTAAACCAGAACCTTGTACAGAAGCAGAAGAGTTCTTTTTATATTATTTCATTCTCAGAACAAAAATATAATAACCACTTTAGTCACATTTCAAGGTTCCTTTCTACTTTTATTGAAAACTTCTCTTGGAACTGGTAATTATTTCTGCAAATTTCCCTTTTCTCAGCTGCTAATTGAACTAATAATTAGACTCTTCTTTGGAAATAAATCTCTAACATCACACTCCAATTTAGTCCTAAACAGGTCGAATATGTTCTTTAGAGGCTTTTAAATGGGTAATAAAATCCCAAGAACTGTATGTGCACCTGTTAAGTATAGTGATAGACTGAAAATGTAGAGTATGAATCTAGAAACACACGTGCTTGCATCTGTCTGCTTGAGACTTGCAGACTTTTGAAAATAAAGTCCTCATCCTCACACGATTTTTCTTTGGCTCAACACTCATAGTTCATTCTCACTTCTGATGGATTTTGGGTAATTCTTGACATCTCAGAGACTAACATAGAAGGTTGACATCATTCATGCCTTCTTTTGTCCTGCCCTCAGTCATAGCTTGTAACAGTTGCCATTGAACTTAAATTGGTTAGCTGATAAGTGTGTGATGCTAGGATTGAAGATGGAGATGGCTGTCACAATGGAGACAAAAAAACAGATGTACTTGGGAGGCAGAACTGGCAAGATCAGGGGACTGATTGCATGGTGGGGGAGGTAGACAGTGAGTGTTCAGTATTGTGGGAGAGAGACAACATTGTAGAGGACATGGAAGGAAGAGGATACAGGATTCAAGATAAGGAGAGGAGGAAGGTGAGCTCAAATTCATTCTATCGGGTTGGAGGTGCTTTGTTATATTTAGAGTGATATTTCATAGGCAGTTTGATATATAGGACTAGAATTTAGGAGAGAGGTCTTGACCAAAGGAATAGTTTTGGGATTCCTGGATACAGATGGGAACTTAGATAATAAAAGTGGGAGGAATTGACCAGGTATCATGTGCATTTGTTAAAAAAAAAAAAAGAGTCCCAAAGAACATGAACATTTAGAGAATGAGTAGGAGAGGAAGAATATCACAAAGGAAGCCAGAATAAACAGCCTGAGAGGTAGTCTGTTCCCTGACTGCAGGAGAAATGTCCAAACTCACAGCCCTTCACAGTCTATCTCCATCCTCACTTTCTGGATTTATTTCTGCAAACATTTCCTGTTCACTCTTTACTCCAATCAGGATAAACTCTTTCATTTTTCCTATGATGTCATGCACTTTCATTCCTCCAGAGGCTTAACAAAGAAGCCTTTCTCTCTATCCCCTGCTAGAAAAATGAGGGTTCATTATGTTATTTCTTCCCTGAGGAAGCTCATTATGTGCATGAGCTGGAAAAGGAACTGAATATGTAAAAACATAAATTTTCCAGAGTAGATTACTATGGCCAATCTATAACACTGATCATATTTTGTTTACGGGTAGACAACAAACTCTGGAGGACTGGGTACTTTACAATATTCTCATTGGTAAAATAGTGATAATAATATCTGTCCATGGGGTTGTTATGACCATCAAAAGAGACAGTATGCATAAGGACTCAGTAGCATATTGGCATATATCATATGCTCATGATACTGTTAATGATTTTGAGCTTTCTTTGTAATCTCAGGACTTCAAGGATTCTTAGTAAATTTGTAGTGAATGGAGGAAATTTCAAATATAATTGATATGTGGGATCAATTATAGAAATACATTTACTATAAAAATGACAGTGAAATTTCCAAATAATCTGGAAAATTGAGGTCTTAATTATTCTTTGAGGCTTTTAGTTCTCCAAGCAAAGTTAGCTTTTTCTCCATTGACTTTCCCAAGTTGGTGAAGTGTCTTGTTTTTCAGTCAATTGTCTCTTCAATAAACTCCATATTTGAGATTAAAAATGAGTCATACTGAAAAATGAGTCATACTTTACTTGGAGGTAAAGAAATAACTGCATCCTTACAAAGTAAATATTACTATCTGAAGTTGTCCTCTAAGGGTGTGCAAAAGAAAGCATTTAGACTTTCTAGAACACTCATCTCCCTTCCAACCTAGCTGTTTGTATTATTTGTACATTTTTCAACACGTTGATACATTCATATTTGATCAAAGTGAAAAAAAAGAAAGAAAGAAAAAGAAAACCAGTTTAGGAAGCTCAAAAGTATTTCAAGTGTGTTAGCTTTCAATTCCATGTACTCTAAACTGTATTTGTGTAATGTTTCTTAATTACGTATTTTTCTCCATTGTTATTAGTGAGGTTTCTCACCATTACCCAGGCTATAAGAATTAGCACAAACAGTCATGGTGGGTTGATTCTTCCTTAGGTTATTTATTATTAGATAGTGTGCTGGCTGTGATGATTACTTAAATTGAAAAATTATATTCCCATAACATCCAGGCAATTTTCCAAAACCTCCCTTTTCTTTAAATTTACTAGCAATTAAGATTCCAAGTATATCTTGAAAAACGTCTGCTAGACCAAATTATTATTGAATATGAGAGCCTGTGAACCTGCCTAGATAGCTGGGATGTTAAAATTAGAAAAAAATGAAGTCAATTTGCTTGGATGGCTTTGGAGGGAAAAATTTGATAAAAGGCTTTTAGTGGAGAAGAATATTCTTTGACAAAAACCATTTAGCTGGTATAGTTTTATAATTACTGGTGAAAATTAGGAGAAAAGGAAAAGAGTTTACTGCTCAGATTTTTGTTCTGGCTCTGCAGTCCCCGAACTGTCCTGGAAAAAGTTACTTATGAAAACTTACATTTGCTCCTGGTGGATCTGCTATTGTAGCAACTGAGCATAAGCCTCAGACACTCTGTGGTTAACTAAACTGAAGAAGTGCCACTGTGATTCCAACTATAATGGCTGGAATCTGGAGCAAAATTAACTGCAGCAGATTCAAGAGGAGCCATAAGAAAAAGTTATTTATGCGAAAGAAGAGGCTTGCTGTGGTTTAGTGTGCACTGCGTGTCCTCACATACCATGGAAGAAGCTATCACTAGTCCCATCCAATGAAAGTAGAATGAGTTCCTGAAAGCTGGAGTTACAAGCCGTCCCTATGCAACACAAACCTGCAGCCTCAGAATTGCTGGCAATTTTTGCATTTATTATTTATTTATTTTTTTATTTTTTTCTCTCATCCAAGAATGAAGATAGGGAGAAGCGTTCTTGTCTGGTTTGCTCCTGGGCTTTTTATACCTGTGAAAAAGTCTTTGCCTAGCAAATAACTTATTACTATATATTTAGCAAATGCATGATGTTTAGGAAGCTCTTATTATTTATTTCTTTGTTATTTTTACATGACTGTCTCCCCCCACTCCACACATTACAAACACACAAATGTAGAATAACACTCACAATAGCAATAACTTCTAAGATTAAAAATGTATGTTAGGAATTGTAGGGAAAGTTTATACCCAGGGGGTTTTGTGTATTGCTAGCCTGGAAGTCGATTTTTAAGTAGCTTTTTCTTATGGCTCCTCTTGAATCTGCTGCAGTTAATTTTGCTCCAGATTCCAGCGATTATAGTTGGAATCACAGCGGCACTTCTTCAGTTTAGTTAACTGTTGCTATTGTTTAGAAGATTTTAGAAGAAGCTTAGCTAAAAGAATGTGGCCACAGCACGGAGGAGTGTTGGCTGTGAGCAGCAAGCATGCCTGTTATCACGTCATTTAACAAGCTGTTGGAAATTTGAGACCCTCTTTGTGACTTTTCCATAGTCTGTAGGGTTCACATGGATTCTTCTGGGAACTCAGTTGAGAGTTAATGAGCCGGCCCAGGTGCCTCTGTCCTCTGAGATGAAGGCAACATGAAGCAGTGACAATTCAGGAGATATTTGGAAACTCTATGGAGTAGAAAGCTTCTTCCACTATCTGAGCTCCTTAAAAGTCTAATGGGACAGTGTGCCTTCCTGTTTAAAACATTGGATTGGTTTCACAGTTCTCTTTAAATCCATTCTGAACTCCTTACTGCGTCTTAAAAGCCAGGCACTCACCTTAGCCATCTACCTCATGTTTGGATTTTCTCCTGCGATATTACCCTTCAGAGACAAAGCCTTCATTAAGTTCCTGACTTGGGAATACCCTCACATTTGGGGGCCTTGGCAGCTGCTCTTTCCTCAGCCTAGAACATTATCTTCCCAGAGCTTGCACAGCTCATTCCTCATGGTTCAGATTTCAGGTGTCTAAATCCTCCTCTGTGAATTCATTCCTGACTTTGCAGAGCATTTATCATAATAAGGATTTGTTTCCTGTTTACTTTATTTTTAGTTTTCTCTTTCTCCTATTAAGAGGGAAGAAACTTTGTTTCATGCATCATTATATGCTTGGCATCATGCTTGGCACCTAATCGGCTTCAGTAAATTCTTAGTGAATTTAGCAATGAATAAATAATAGGACTTGGGTACATATTTCCTTTTCCAGACATCTACCATATTAGAGCAATTATTTAATAGAACCCATCTGATAGTGTTCTCAGGTTCTAATGATCCTTCTGTGAGGGTGAGTCATCTTTGAAGGAAAATGAAAGGATGTGATAGATGCTGGAGAGTGAAAGGATGCCTAGACTCCTTCAGATGTGGGTCTTAAAGCATGAAGAGCTTTACTGTTTGATGAACAAGAAATGCAAAAGCACCAGTTGTCAAGGTCGGCCTCACATTGCCATAACGTGATTAAGAACCAGCTCTTTTTGTTTTTCTGCTTCACCAGCTTCATTAATCTTGGCTTTTTATTTTCGTGGTTGTTGTTGTTTGGCCGCAAGATGGCTGACACAGGTCTTGGGCCCCATCCATGTTAGCGGGAAGAAGAATGAGATGATGCCAACAGTTCCCCTCCACATCTCTCTTTTGAACGAGATAGAAAAGGCTTTCCCCAAATCCGGCACAGAAGATCTGCACTTATGTTCATAGACAGGATGCGTTATCCAGCCACGTTGAGGGACAAAAATGTGGTTCTTAGATTTCTGTGGGGCCCATGCAACCATTTTTTGAAATAGGAGAGATCAAAACAATTTTCATAATAACACAAAAATGAGACTTGCCTTTTTTTCTGTGTTAGCACGTGTGCTGTTGTTGCAGTAGAAATGATGGTGAGTAAAACTACTGACCCCTTAGCAGGCATCAAGGTGTTGTTGCTCACGTGTGTATATTCTTTGTGGTCAGTTGCTCATTGATAAAAAATATTACTTTTTTCACATAAGAATGTCCTTGATGGTGCACTAAAAATTACTAATTTCATTAAATATCACCCTCTGGGTATACATAGTTGGCACATTTGCTGTAACAACATAGGATGTATGCAAAAGGCATATTGGTGGCATTGCGAAGTAACCAGGCTCTCTTCCCACTGGTGTGACCAAGTTGCAAGTTGAATTAGCCATTTTGTTCATGTTTTTTGTTCATTTTGGAACAACCTCTGCTACTTTTGGGTGGTTAAAGCAATATTAACTAATATTATTTTTTTATATTGTATAATGAAATGTATAAATGTTTGGAGGATGTCTTTAACTCAATAAACTGATATTTTCCAAAACTACAAAATTATACCTGCATAAAAATCCATTCAAAGTACAAGATATATAACAAAATACATTGATAGGATTTCATTCAGATTGCATATTGCAACAAGCCTTCAAGAAACTGACATTGGTTAAGTTTGGGTATAATATCAAAGAAGAATATCTGCAATTATTGAAAATAACTATAGAAATGTTCCTCCAAAACATACATATGTGTTTGAGGTTGATTTTCTTCATGTATTTCCCACAGTAACACATCACAAGAGACTGAATGCAAAATTGGATAATAAGAATCCAGCCATCTTATATTAAACCAGACATTTAAGAGATTTGAAAATATGAGAATGCCACTTTCCCACTAACACGTTTTGCTAATTGTTATTTTTAATAATATATTTGTAAGTAAGAGGTTCATTAATATTATTTTAATTAATTAATAGAAAAATATTTAAATTTTTCAGTTTTAATTTCTAATACAGTGTATATCTTGATGAATAAAATCTCATAGAAACTAAATTTGTTATTTGGTGTCCTTGATAATTTTTAAGATGTCAAGGCACCATGAATCCAAACAGCTTTGAGATTCCATTGCCTTAGCTATAAAATTTATCCCATTAAAATGAACTTATTATGAAGTGGGCCACTATCAGTTGCTTAACAAGATTTAATATTATTTCACTGATCAATTATATTAAGAATATAATGAATGCTTTAAAAATTATTGGAAAAATTTCACATTTATGGAAAAGTTGCCAGAAGAGTATATTAGTCATGGTTCTCTAGAAAACAGAACTAACAGGTGATATCTGTAAATTTGAGATTTATAAAAGTGTCTCACCCAACCATTTTGGTCACAAGAGTCCAAAATCTATAGGACAGGCTGCGAGGCTGGCAATTGTGATGAAGGGTCTCACCAAACTCCACAGGAGAGTATCACTGGCTGAAGGAGCAGTGAAAATTCTCTCCTCTCCCTTAAAAGTCTTCACATGATTGGATCAAAGCCAGCTGATTGGATTTTCTTGTTTGTGGAAGACACACCCTTAGTTGATCGTAGATGTAATCAGCCACAGATGCAATCAACTGATTGATGATTTAATAAACCAGCTTTCTGGTATATCAAACAGCCACAAATTATCCTTGCAGTAATGGTTAGGCCAGTATTAGCCTGACCAGACAACTGGGCACAATCACATGGGCCAAGTTAACACCTGAGCCCATCCATCACAAAGACTATAATTATATCATTTTCACTCAGATTTCCCAATCGTTAAAATTCTACTTTGCTTATTCTCTCTTTCCCGCTCTCACATTCACTTTCCTCATCTATCCTTCCTCCCACTTTTATTTCCTCCCTCCCTCTTTCTCCTCTTTCCTCTTTTCCCCTCTCCCTCTCTGTAAATACATTTATGTGTGTTTACATACACACTCATGTATATAGTTATAGGTATACATGTATTTATAGCTACTCATTCATCACTTCCTTAAACTTTTGAGCATAAGCTATGGATATGGCCCATCACCTCTAAACACTCTTATATAAGTCTTATATATAAAAAGTTATATAAGACTTCCCCTAAATAAGAACAACTTTTTTTGTAACCAGCTTATAGTCCTCCAAGTGAGGAAATTAGTAATGATACAATGCTGTCATCCATCCTATTCAAGTTTCACCAACTGTCCCAATGATGTCTTCTTTTTCTCGCTGGTTCAGGGTCTTATCCATCATTATGTGTAGCCTTTGGTTGTCAGGTCTCTTTAGACTATTTCAATTTGGAACAATTCCTCCATCTTACCCTGCTTTTTAAAGCCATTGACAGTTTTAGGGCATCTTCCTGTCATTCTGTAGAGTAACTTATGATGAAGCTCAGGCCACGTTCTGGCAGGAACAGCCCAGACATGTCGCTGTGCTCCTCAAAGCGCATCTCATCAGGAACGTGATATCAGCCTGACCCAACACTGGTGATGCTACACTGGTCGCTTGGTCATGTGGGTGTCTGCTTGCTTCTCCATGTTAAGTTCTTTACTTTTCTTTCTGTAATGGATTGGAATTTGGGGAGAAAATATTCTGAGGCTTTGGTAATATGTTCCTCCTCAAATTTCCTCTCATTCACCATGGCATACATTGATGGCTCCCATCTGAATAAACCACTGATATGATAGCTGCCATTATTTTAACCATCCCATTTACATTTCCTGGTTGTCACACTAGAAAAAAAAAATTTCCTACACTATTTATTTATTTATATCAATATGGCCTTGTGCATTTCTATTTATTCAATGGATTGTAGCCATTTACTATCATTTCTTATTTTGTTCCTCAGATTATCCTTCATCTGACTAGTGAGATGAAGCCCCTTCAAGTTGGGTCTTGTGTCTTTTTGATATGTCTCACAATTCATTGAATATTTACTTACTTTCTGGTACAAGCAAATATTCCAGGCCCATTTTGTATTTTCCCTATCTGCTCCCTGGAGTCATCCATGTCTCCATAATGCCTGTCCTCTTATTGGAAATCCAGGATCTGTGCACTTAGTGTTCCTATTGCTACAGGGGTATGATAAGCTTTTTGCCTTCTCAGAAGATAGAACTAGGTAATATGTATGTGTAAATGATACTCTAACACAAGAGTGTACACTCAGTATATATCTGCAATACTTTCATATGAATCTGCCATATATGTGCATTATAAAATCAATAGCTTATACTAATACCTCCTATTTCTTCTCAGCACATTGGATTCTTTTTAACCTTCCCTCTTTGTATGTTTATAAATATTCTCTCTGCTGGTGAGAAACTTGATTCCCTTTATCCTCAATATTTTATTTATTTATTCATTAAATTTGTTCATTTGCTATATCCCAACCCACCGGGCCCAGTCCACATGCTCTGCAACTCCACGACATGCTCACCGACGTGGGTCGTAGGAAGTTCCACCGCTGTCCTCACCGCTGTGCATATTTGGCCCCTGGGCCTGCACTTCCATGTAGCTGTGAAGAATTCCTTCAATTGGGAGATATTACAATCGTGACATGGTGGACTTTGTGCGTGATTCAGATATAGAGGTCCTGAAATGGAAGAAATATAAAGATGTTGGCTAATACTGTATAATGGCTCAAATATTGTATAGTTAATTATATGGAAACCAATATCAACTTACAAAATCAAATACTAATTTCAGTGGAAAATGGGAAATTTGGCAGCTATTAAACATCTTAGAAATCTGTAGTATCAAATTTGACATCTTAAAACCATTACAACCTTGGGTTAGGCAAAGAGTTCTTAAAATTAAATTATTCAAGATGAACAAATTATGCTAAAATTAAAAATAAGAAATATTCAAAACTCATGGCTTCCTAATTTTTTTTAACCACATTTCATTGTCAACTGCAGTGAAGTTACCAACTTCTAATGTCTGCATGGTGGTGTCCTCCTTCACATCTCTTCCCGGATGCATTCGGTGTTGTCGTTGCACCGCCGAGATCAGCAAATGCTGCATATCAGGGACCCCCCCAGGCCCCCGCCCCCTGCTGAGGAAAACCTCATGAAATATTTAACACACCACTGTTCTTGAGGTTTTTCTTTTATGGTAGCAAAATGCTGCAGCTGCAGATCTGACTTCCGTAAGGCTGAAGGAAGGGTGAAGGAAGGGATTGGGAATGAGATGTGGGGTAGATTTGGGGAAGAAAGGCAGGACAAAGAAAAGTGAAAGCCAAGTGTCACAGGCCACTTGAAGACAGGTGATGTTAGTGAGAGGAGCCTGAGAACAGGGACTGCGGTAGCAGAATGAGGCAGATGGAGCAGTAAACAAAATGTGGTTAGAAAGTACATGGTGTTTTGTACCCTACCTTCCATTTAATATATGATGGGCATCTTTTTATGTTATTAAGTATTCTTCAGTGCATAATTTCTAGGACTAAAGAGTATTCCATATTGAATTCTTTATCTAAAGGGAATCCACTCGATATAGAATATCTTCATGTGATTCAGTTTTCAGTGACTACCATTTGTGGTCAACAATCCAGGCCACATGTCCTTATGCTCCACGGCAAAAAAAAAGAGCACAGGGGAGAATATGGTTAAATACAGAAATTGAAAGTATTCTCTGGGGGAAAATTTGCTATTTTCAGGTTTTGATTATGGTATTTCTACTGGCGAAGTACAAGGGAAAAATTAGGAAATAAAAGACCAATTTGTCACCTTAGCCTTAAGCTCCAGCTTTAAGATAAGAAGGAAATAATTTTCATATATCAAGGGAAACAGGTTACAAGCTGAAGCATGCAAACCTCTTCATACAATCAAATGTACTGCCAAAAAGGAATTAATGGTATTCTACCTATTTTCATTGAAATAAGGTTAGAGACTCTAGCTCTGGTAAAAATTTAGCAACTGAATGCCCAATTGAATTAATTGAACTTCCCTGGGAAGGAGAATTCAAGTTATTGCTTTTCTATTTTTCCAAACTTGTTTCTATTACCTTACAACAGGCACTTAAAGCCTATGAAAGCACTGGCTATGGCACTAAAGCTTCCTTAGGCTGCTCAGTTTCTGGATGAACTACCTAGGAGGAAAGGTTTCTGACCTAGCTACATTTAAAAGTTGGAGACTCAATCAATTTTAGAGCTTTTAGTCTCTAAAGAATGAGCATAAAGAAAGGTTTTAACATGGAAGATATGAGGCTTTTTTGTTTCAGAGTACAATTTTTCCCTTCTCCTAGAAGATTCATTTAAGAATTGAGTGCTGTCAAACTTGTCTGGGGAGAAAGATAATTTCTAGCCTAAAAGAAGACTGATCTTAAATGCAAACCAGGGGAATAATGGGGCATCGGAAATCAAAATGAAGGGGAATGTGCTAATCTCTTTCCATTGAGGAACAATGCAATTTAAATTAAGGAACCTTTTTTTTTCCCCCCTTTTCCTTTTCAGTGAGATGTCAAAGAAAGGCAGGATCTTCGTATCAGACAAGAAATGTGCTGGAGTCAAGATTTTCTCCCCAGTTGTCATCAACAAGTAGCCTGAAATAAATACTCTATTTTAAAAAGAAATTTGACTGACAGCTCCTGTTTGCCTTTCAAATTATCATTTCATTTTTATTTCCTATACTTCAGCATTATTTTCCGAGAACTACATTTCTAGTCAGAAAAGGAAACAAAGTAGAATCAAATAGTAAAAGAATGGTAGAGAAAGCTCTCCTGCACGTATTATTTCAAATGCCAGCATTCAGATGAGGTGTTAACCTATGACATGCTATTCTGTTCCTACATTTTTTGATAAGTCAGGAATTCAAAGAATAATAAAAGTGTGAAAAGCATAGATATTGTCTCCTCTGAGAGCCTCTTTCCTTCTACCTAGTTGCACTCCAAAGAACACAAAGTGCCCCAGAAGCTGCTGCCTTTTTCAAAAGCATCTTGACATTTTTCTTAAAAGCAAAAGATTGGCTGAATTTTGTATTCTTTACATTACTTCTCCAAATAATTTATTGTGTGCTTATAATGTGTCAGCCATTGTTCCAAGTACTTTGTTGGTATTAATACCTTCCTTAATCCATACAGCAATCTTAGGAGATAGTATTATTATTTTCATTATACAGATGAAGAAATTGAGGCTTGGAGAGATTTATCAGTGTTGCAATCTGTAAGTGGTGGAATTGTCAGAAGCTTCTTTAATCATTGCAATTCATTGCTTCCTAACTTAAAGCATAAGGGAAAACTGATCATAAACAAACAGTTGTACTACAATAAATACAATATATTTTGCAACTTGTTCTTTGAATCTTTTCATCATAACTCTGTATGGAAATGTAGGAGTGGGGATAGGTGGAGCTGGATATCTATGCTTGTGGATTTGATTGCTCTTACTAGTGATAAAGTAGGAAAGAAGAAGATACAAAATGAATGCAGGGAGGAAAGTAAGGGAGGGAAACCAGTAAAAATATTGAACTACATGTATTGTAGTGGCGACAGCCATTTTGAAATCTACTCATAAGATGAATTTTCAAGATGCCTGCATCTTGGAGAATGCAGTAACTATGAATGGGTATTATCTCTCTGTTGGTATCTAAAAATCTCAGAACAACTCATCACTCATATCAATGAATTCTGAAAAACTTAGATATCTGTTACAGGTTGAATTGTGTCACGCAAAAAGATGTGTTGAGGTCCTAATACCAAATAATGTAAACTTATTTGGAAAGGGGATCCTCAACATGGAATTAGGCAAGTTAAAAGGAAGTCATACTGGAGAGAGTACAGCTTAATTCAATATGACTGGTGCCCGAATAAGAAGAGGGGAGGAAACACAGATAGGCAGACAGACAGACAGAGAAGAAGACCAAGTGATGATGGAGGAAGATACTGAGCTATGCCTCTAGTGAAGGAAGGACTACTAAGGATTGCCAGCCATCACCAGGGCCTGGAGAGAAGCCTAGAGCAGGTCCTCCCAACAGACTTCACAGGAGCAGGCCCTTTCCAACGCCTTAGCTTTGGACTTCTCACCTCCAAAACTGTCAGACAATAAAATTTCTGTCATTGTATGCCGCTCTGTTTGTGGTATTCTGTTACAGCTGCCCTAGGAAACTGAGACAACATCCTTATGATAAAAATGAAACAACTTGATTTACAGGGAACATGGCAGAATGGGAAGTTCTAGGACTCAGTCCTTCTACCAAAGCAACTATCAAACAGCCAGGCACTAGCTGAAACAACTATTTTGAAACTCCAGAAGCCAGATGAACACTGCTCAGCATCCAAGGAAGAGCAGGAGGAGGAAGCTGAGGAATTATGATAAAGAACTGTAAGTTGCTCACTCTGTGTAGCAAGGCAGCCACTGGCACCCATCCCAAGCTCTCATGGCAGGACACTGTGGAGTCTAGTCCCTGGCTAGAGTCTCATGACAGAAAGGGACAAAAAAGCCCCAAGAACAGGGGTGGGCATGATTGTTCACTGATCATGGCTTTTGATTACCAAATTCAGACTGGTGGTTCCCCACTCTGAGAGCAGTCACATTTTTGAGTCTGCCCTGGATGGAGGCAATGGTGACCATTGTTTCAACCCTCCCCAGATTAGGACAGGAATAATGAAGATTTAAAGATAGACTGCTTCCTAAGAGGTGTGAGGGACAGTTAGCTAAAGGAGTGCATTTGTTAGGTAGGTTAGGAAAGCTTAGCTTTGGGCAGCTGTCAGAGGAACTTTGGACACCCTCCCTGAATCCTACCGCAGGGCACTTTGGAGCTGGTCTGTGCCCCCTTCATGGGTCCCTGGCCCTATTTTGTCCAGGAAAGACCAATTTGTGAAAATTCTCCCTAGGGTGACTTTCCTCCAAGAATTTGCCTACACACAAAAGCAAGATGTGACAAAGGAAGGAGTAAAAAGTGCTATAGAGTCATGCAGTCTGAGACAAAGATCTGCTAATTTCAAAAAGCCAGGAGAGGGAGGTTTGTCCACTGAGAAACAGAGGGGGCAATAAGACTCCTGTAAATAAGAGAACTCCAAACCAACTAGCAAGCAAAAGCCTAGGTTTCTTGGTTTGTTAAAGCTGCCAAAATGCTAGAGAAATGTTTAAACTAAGTTAGCCAGTAAAAAAATACCTTGACTCAAGATTAGGGCAGATGGGTCCAGAACACCCCTACCAGCTGGGAAGGCATGCGGCTTGTGTCTTTGACTTATTGTTTCAGATAGCTTTCCTGAGGCATTTTCTTTCTGCTTCTCCAAATGTCTGGGTCTTGTGTTGGTTCTGTCAACACTGAAGCTTTTTTCAAAACAGTTCCCTCTTATAGGACTCTAGTAAGCAATCCACGTTGAATGGGTGGAGACACATGTTCAGGGAAACCACCTAAACAGAAGTTTCCACCCACAATTGGGTGGGTCACATCTCCATGAAAACAACATAATAAAAAATATCTCAAACATTGAATCAGGATAAAAGAACATGGCTTTTCTGGGGTACATAATAGTTTCAAACCAGCACACCAGGATAAGACAGAGGCCCAGAAAGACAGGGAAACCCTGCACATTGCATCTGAATCTAGCAGACCTTCCTGATAAAATGGCTGAAGCTCAAGATAATGTCTATCTTATTAGAAACTGATTTCAAAACCAAGAAACACACATCACAGGGAGTAAATCTAGCATTTTAAAATATTAAAATATACAGTTTGCAACAAAAGAGTAGAAGACAAAACAAAAAACAAACAAACAAACAAAAAACAGGAAATAATGCCCCATACAAAGGAAGAAGACACAAACACAGAAAATACCAATGAGCAAGATAAAGACTGTGGACATATTAAGTAAAGCCTTAAAAAATGATCTTAAAAATGCTTGAACAGATGAAGGACAGTGCAGAGAAAGAACTGTAGGATATCAGGAAAACAATGAATGAATAAGGTGAAAGTTTAAATAGAGAAATAACAATTATAAAAAAAGAACTGACTAGAACTACTGGAGTTGAAGACCACAATAACTGAAATGAAAAATGCTCAGGAAAGTTTTAAGAGTACCTCGGACTGGCAGAAGAAAGAAGCAGTGACCTTGAAGACAAGACACTTGAAGTCAGTCAGGCTGAGGAGAAGAAAGAAAAAGAAAAATTAAAAGTGAAAATAACCTAAGACAGCTATGGACACCATCAAGTATATCAATATAGGTTTTATGGGAGTCCCAGAAGGAGAAGTAAGAGAGAAAGGGGCAGAAGAAATAGTCAAGAAATGCAGAGAACTTCCAAAAGTTAGCAATAGATGTGAATATGCACATCCAAGAAACTCAGAGAACACCAGGACAAAAAAGAAAAATACATCTTGTTCATCAATTGATTAAACTATCAAATGTAATGGGCAAGGAGAACATTCTGAAAGCTGTATGAGAAAAACCACATGTTATAGACAAGGGAGTTCCAATAAAATTGGGTTCTGTTTGTTTATCAAAAACCATGGATGCAAGAAGACAGTGGGTTGAAATACTTAAATGCTGAATAAGAACAACTGCCAGCCAAAATTTTATATCTTGGAAGACTCTCTTTTAGAAATGAGGGGAGCTTAAGATATTCTCAGGTAAACAAAAACTGAGGAAGTACATCACCACTAGACCTACCCTTCAAACAATGCTAAAGTGAGTTCTTCAAGATGAAAGGAAAGGACAGCAGACAATGTTTCAAAGCAGCATAAAGAAATAAAAACATGTGATAAAGGTAACTGTTTGGGTAATTATAAATACCAGTATTATTGTATTGTATTTGGTGTGTAACTCTACTTCTTACTTCCTACAGGCACTAAAATGTAAATTTATAAAAAGTAATGATAAATCAGGATTTTTGGAAATGCAGATACAAAGATATTAGTTGTTATAAGTACAAAAAATGGTGAGGGAACAGAGGAGTATATGAAAAGTAAATATGCATGCTATTGAAGTTATGTTGGTATCAAAACTAGTATAATTGCCATATATTCACACCTTATGGTAACCATAAAGAAAAAGATGAAAAATATATCCAGATAAAAATGAAAAGGCACTCAATATGGTATAACACAAGAAAGCAAATAAATGTATATGTAGGCTTTAGCAGACATGAGGGAAAAAACGGTATAAAACTTATAAAGACTGCATAGCAAAATGGAAGGGGAAATGTCTTCTAATCAGTAGTGACTTTAAGTGTAAATGTATTAAACTCTATAGTCAAAAGGCAGAGATTGGCAGAGTGTATAAACAAGCATGACCCAATTAAACTGTCTGCAAAACATTCACCTTAAAGTAAAAGATACAACTAGGTTGACAGTGAAAGGATGGAGAAAAAAAATACCATGCAAGTAGTAACCAAAAGAGAGCTGGGGTGGCTATACTATTATCAGATAAAATAGACTTAAAAAAAAAAACAGTCATAAGGGACAAAGATCATCATTGCATACTGTTAAAGGCAACAATTCAACAGTAAGATGTAGCAATTTTAAATATCTATGCACCTAACAGCTCCAAAATATTTGAATCAAATGCTGACAGAGTTGAAGGGAGAAACTGATGATTCTATATCAGTAGTAGGAGATTTTAACACACCTCTCTCAATAATGGGTAGAACATCTAGTCAGAAGATCAATATGGAATTACAGGACTTGAATGATACACTAAACCAACTAAACAAAACAGATGTACGTAGACCACTGCACCTAAAGAAAACAGAACAAATTCTTGAGTGCAAATGGCACATTCTTCAAGATAGACCATATGTTTGGTCACAAAACAAGTCTGAAGGAATAAAAAATATTGAAATCACAAAATATATATTCTCCAACCATAATGGAGTTAAGAGATCAGTAATTGAGGGAGAAATGGAAAATTCACAAATATATGGAAATGGAATAAAATACTGTTAGAAATCAGTAGCTTAAATAGGAAAGCAAAAGCGAAATTAAGAAATCTCTTGAGGAGAATGAAAATGAAAATACAACATACCAAAATTTATGGAATACAGTGAAGGTGGTGTGGACAGGGAAATTTATAGCTCTAAATGCTTACATTAAAAAGGGAGACTGAAAAAAAAGACTACATAGAACAGCTAGAAATAAAAACCTAAAATTGTGGAATTGTAACCGATATGAAACTTTGAAATATATTTTACAACTAATTGTGGTGCTGTGCTTTGAAATGTACTGCTTTTCTGTATATATGTTATTTTTTCAGCAAAAAAGAAGGAGAATTGATTGTGATGATAAAAAAATATTCAAGCTTTCTAGCCTCCTATATTCTGGAGCAGCTAGAAGGAAAAATCTGAGAGGATTGTATGGTAGCCCATGACAAACTCTGGGATCTGTCCTGTAACTACTTGTTGAAGAGCGCTTTGAAAATTTTTGCTTTTCTATTTCTTTGCTTGTATGTATGTTATACTATAAAATAAAAGAGTTAAAAAAAAAGAAAGAAAGACTGCAAATCTAAGACCTAACCTTAAAACTGGAAGAACTAGTAAACAAGAGCAAACTAAACCCAAAGCAAGCATAAAGAAGGAAATAACAAAGATTTGAGTCCAGATAAATTAAACAAACAAACAAAAATAGAATCAACAAAACCAAAAGTTAATTCTTTGAAAAGTTCAACAACATTAACAAACCTTTAACTTGATTAATTAAAAAAAAAGAGTGAGGATACAAATAATGAAAATCAGAAATGAGAGGGGGCATTACTAATGAAATAAAAATGATTACAAGCAGCTATCATGTAAAACTGCATGCCCATAAATTAGAAAACCTACATGAAACAGGCAAATGCTTAGAAACACACAAACTACCTACATTGACTCAAGAAAAAACAGAAGAATTCAACAGACCAAATACTAGTAAAAAGATTGAATAAGCAATCAAAAACCTCCTAACAAAGAATAGTTCAAGACCAAATGGCTTCACAGGGGAAATCTACTAAGCATTCTAAGAAGAATTAAATCCCAATTCTGCACAAATTCTTCTAAAACATTGAAGAGGGGGGAATGCCCCTAACTTAGCCAACATCACTCTCATACCTCAAAAAAAGAAAACTACAAACTAATACTTCTTATGAATATAGATGCAAAAATCCTCAACCCATATAAGGTTGGTTGGTTCAACATAAGAAAATCAATTAATGTACTCCACCATATTAACAGAATGAAGGAAAAAAATGACATGATCACCTTAATCAATGTGAAAAAGATATTTCACCAAATTCACCAGTTTCTAAACAAAAACACTTAGAACAGTAGGAATACAAGGACATTTCCTCAACATGATAAAGATCATATCCGAAAAACCCACAGCTAACATCTACTTAATGTGGAGAGACTGAAAGTTTTCCTTCAAAGATCAGGACCAAGACAAGGACACCCACCATCATGTTGAATTATTCAACATTGTACTGGAAGTTCTTGCCAAGCAACTAGGCAAGAAAAAGAAATAAAAGGCATCTAAATTGGAAAGGAAAAAATAAAACCTTCCCCATTTGCAAAAAAACATGATCCTATGTACAGAAAATACTGAAAAATCCACAACAAAGCTTCTAGAGCTAATAAATAAATTTAGCAAAGTTGCGAGGTACAAGATCAACACCAAAAATCACTAGTGTTTCTATATGCAAACAATGAACAATTAGAAAAAGAAATCAAGAAAAAAAACCTCATTCACAATAGCAACTAAAATAATCAAATATTTAGGAATACATCTAACCAAGGATATAAAAGGCTCTACACAGAAAACTACAAAACATTGCTATAGGAAATTTAAAAAGACCTAAATAAATGGAAAGATGTTCCATGTTCATGAGAGACTAAATATCGCTACGAAGTCATACTTCCCAAAGCAATTTATGCATTCAAGGCAATCACAATAAAAATTCCAATGAACTTCTTTGAAGAAATGGAAAAGCCAATTATCAATTTTATATAGATGGGTGAAGGGTCCTGAATAGCTAAAGTCAATGAGAAAGAATGAAGTTGGAGAACTTCCTGATCTTAAAACATATTACAAAAGCCACAGCAATCAAAAGGACAGATAAATAGACAAATGGAATTGAATAAAGACCTCAAAAATCAAGCCTCACATTTATGGCTAACTGATTTTGACAAAGGGGCAAAGATTACTTAACTGGAAAAGAATAGTCTCTTCAACAAAAGGAGCTGGAAATACTGGATCTCCATTTGCAAAACAAAGGAGCACCCCTACCTCCTACCTCACATCTTATACAGAAATAACTCAAAAACGGATCAGAGATCTTAACATAAGAGCTAGAACTATCAAACTCCTAGAAGAAAACCTAGGGGAAGCATCTTCAGGACTTTGTGTTGGGTAATGGTTTCTTAGACTTTACACCCAAAATATAAACAGCAAAAGAAAAAATAGATAAATAGGATCTCATTAAAATTAAATCTTTTATGTCTGAAATGACTTTATCATGAAAGTAAAATGACAGTTTACACAATGGGATAAAATATTTGGAAACCACAAATCCAATAAAGCTTTAATATCCAGAATATGTAAAGAAATACTTCAACTGGGAAAAATGAAGGCAAATGACCCAAATAAAATACAGTCAAAATATTTTAATAGACATCTCTCCAGAGAAGATATACAAATGACAGAGAGCACTGGAAAAGATGCTCAACATCATTAGTTATCAGGGAATCACAAATCAAAATCACAATGAGATACCATTTCACACCCATTAGAATTGCTGCCATTAAAAAAATGAAACAAAAAATAATATGTGTGGAAATAGGAAGATTCATTCATTGTTGGTGGCAATGTAAAATGGTGCAGACCATTTGGGAGACAGTTTGACAGTTCTTAGAAAGCTAAGAATACAGCTACCACATGACTTGGCAATCCCTCTATTAGACATATACCCAAAAGAAGTGAAAGCAAAGACTATATACACACCAGCATTATTCACAATTGCCAAAAGATGGAAGCAACCCAAGTGTCCATCAACTGATGAATGGATCAGCAAATTGTGGTGTGTACATACAACGAAATATTATTCAGCCCATAAAAAAGAATGAAGTTCTGATACATGCGACAGCATGTTGAGCTAAATAAGCCAGACACAAAGGGACACATTTTGTATGAACTCTTTGATTCGAAACTATTAGAATAAGTAAACTCCTTGAGTCAGAATCTATTATGTGTTACCAAGGGATGTGGGGATAGGGAATGGGAAGTTAATGTTTGAAATATTCAATTTCCCATTTGGAATGATAGAAATATTTTCGTAATGGATGGTGGTAATAATAGCACAGCATTGGGGACACAATTAACAGCACTGAAATATATATAGGAACATGATTAAAAAGTGAAATATTACAAGGTATGTATGGTAACAGAAATTTTTTAAAAATCTATGGAACCCCACTACACAGTGAATCCCAAGTTAAACCATGGACTTTAATTAATAGTACAATTATAAAAATTGTGCTATTATCAATTATAACAGATATTCCACACCAATGAAGATGTTGGTGTTGGGGTGGTATATGTGAATTTAATATTTAAGCATGGTTGTTCTGTAAACTTACTTCTCTTTAAAGAAAAAAATGAAACAACTCCAGATACTTTTTGATTTCCTGTCACTTTAGAGTTATATATATTGAAATGGTTAAATTAAAGCCACATAAAATCCAAATCTTAAGGAAGACTTTGATGTTACAGTAGATTTATGGAAATTACTCCTTGAATTCTAAGATGAACTAGAGACTGGCCACTTTCAAACTGGAAAGAAAGGGGCTTAAAAGCAAATTTTGGTAGGATGACCTGAGAAAATGAATATAGAGCATGGTACATTAATTAAAAATTTTACGCTGAACTGATTTTGGAGACTGTTGAAAGGTAATAAGGTAATTTCTTGGGAGGCATCCTCTGGCAGTATTATTGACAAGGCTTTTGACAGCATATTGACAGCGTATCCTCCAAATATTGCCACATTGTTTTAATTTTTGGAATGGTGTAAGTTTTTAATATTTTATGTGCTTCCTACATTTATATATGGCTTTCCTCACAGGAAATAAAAGTTCTTGACCAACATAAGCAGTAAAATATTTACTTGTTAAGTACTTGTTAAGAAATAGAAATATATATATATATATACAGCCTAAAACTCAGAGTTGAAAACATATTTTTATTATTGATTAATTGGAAGGTTGGCAGCAGATGTCAACTTTCTAAAAGAGTAGTGGAGTATTCCAAGAGTAAAAAATGATGAAGATTATCTGGGAAAACTTTACTGAAAGAAAGAGGGTAGTAGTCATATTAGTTTATACAGTGAGTTCTCATTACTTTGAACTGTAAGTAAGGAAGAAGTTCAATGAGTTGGAATCCCCATTCAGAAATTATGGTAGATTGAGTTATGTACCACCTCAAAATACATGTTATTAATCTTAATTTGCATTCCTCTGGGTATAGGCCCTGTAAAGGTGTTATTTCTAGTTAAAGTAGAGTGTGTGCCTTCATTTTGATTACTGGAGGCCTTAGATAAAGGATCCGATAGTCACAGACCTAAGAAAGGAAAGAACATAGCAATGTAGGGCAAGGAAGCCAAAAGACTGTGCAAGGCAGCACAGAGCATCACCCATCTTGGTAGGAAGCGAGACTCTAGCCTCTGAGACTTTAAGACAATAAATTCTTGTTGTTTAAGTCAACATCAGTTGGTGGTATTTGTGATAGCAGCTAAAGTGAACTAAGATAGGTGTATTCTACTGTCTAGTGACACATGAATCCAGGAAGTAGAAAAGTAATTATTTCATAAAATCAGTAAAGAAATATTTATAAACATTCAGAAAAAAATAAAAATAAGTTAAATATAAAAGGTATATATTATGCTAACCTTTTGTTCTAGTTTGCTAGCTGCTGGAATGCAACACATCAGAGATGGATTGGCATTTGATAAATGGGGATTTATTTCATTAGTTTTTCAGAGGAAAGGCAGCTAACCTTCAACTGAGGTTCTTTTTTTACACGGAAAGGCACAGGGTGATCTCTGCTGGCCTTCTCTCCAGGTGTCTGGGTTCCAACAACTTTCCCTGGGATGATTCCTTTTTGCATCTCCAAAGGCCTGGACTGAGCTGTGAGTGCTGAGATGAGGTATGCTAAGCTGCTTGGGCTGTGCTGCGTTGAACTCTCTCATTTAAGCACCAGCCAATTAAATCGAACATCGTTCATTGCAGCAGAAACGCCTCCTAGCCTACTGCAGATGTAATGAGCAACATATGAGGTTCAAGGACCTCATATCCACAGCAACAGAACCAGGTACCTTCACCTGGCCAAGCTGACAACTAACCTAACTACCACACCTTTGTACAAAGTTCATCTTCTTTCAATTGTGAATTCTAAAAACCTAGTAATTCTGCATGATCATATTTCCTCCACCTTTTGCAGTCTCAGAAAAATTATTGAATTGTTCAATGCATCTTATTAATTTGCATGCAGTCCCACATTATACAAATTTAATAGGACAAATTTGGAATAGGGAAATATAAAATATTTAAAAAATTACTTTTAGCAAGAAGTTGAAATTCTTAGATCTCTCAATTAAAAAAATATTAAAAAATCTATCATTTCAAAGCTGACATTCCAAGTGAATTGTAAACTGTGTTCGTGTTCTGTCACATGGCTGAAATATTTTCAAACAGTATTTCTGTGAGTATCTTTGGTAACTTACACAAAGCTTTTAAAATTTAGAAGCATTTTAAAAATGTGCTCTAGAAAATCATCAAAGCAATCATTAAATGATGGTATTAGTCCAAGTGCTGATATTTTTTCTGAAAATCCAGTAACGGGATAAAAATAAATGTGACAGTATTGTTATGGTGAATATATTATTATTTTTAAATAGATTATGCTTTTTTTTTACATGGGCAGGCATCAGGAATCGAACCCGGGTCCTCGGGCACAGCAGGCAAGCGTTCTTACCTGCTGAGCCACCGTGGCCCCCCAGATTATGCTTTTAATGCATACTTAGAATATGCCATAGTGGTTTTAGATTTGTGGTCATTCAAGCATCTATTTATTTTCCATTAATTCCTTTTGGAAATTTTTCAGGGATTAATTAGTGCACTTAAATGATCCTTTGGATAAAATGCAATTGACCTTAATTCATTTAAACCAAAGACTTAGGGCAAACTCTCATGTGTATAAGACTAGGCTTTCATGTTAGAGTGTACATAGTTACGATGAAAGGTAGAATTCCAATTAAAAGTGCATATATATATTTCAGATGGTCTAAATCCTTTGCTTAACTGTAATAAAATTGAAAGCTTAATCAATCCTGAGAAGCTAAATGGGACAACCATAGCTGGATTACATCGATCATAATTTATCTCCGGCCTTGGAGACCTTTCTACTCAAAACACAGGATCAAGAGGAAAGGTAAGGGAAAAGAGAGAATGGCTCTTGGGTGAACAGAATGCATAACCTGCTCGAAGGAACACGAGAAACATAAAAGAAAGAAGTATGTGTTGTTCAACCTATACTTACACAGCCTACGCATAGTGTAAGTATTCACAAAAGGTATCATTTTTAGTATTCTTTAAGTGGTGGCATCCCCTGTGCTTTTCAAACACATACAGATTAGCAAATATGTAATTTATTCAATGGTGGACTAGCTACGGAAGATCTGTTTTCTCAACGGAAAAGAAACTCTTGCCTTAAAAGGTGTTATGACTCTTCTCCAATTCCAAATATTGCATGAAGATCTCATTCCCCACTCCAGTATTTATTAGAGACGATTAGCAAATAGAACTACAAGGTTTCAACACCAAAAGAGTAACTGTGTGGATTTATTTCTCAACTTTATCCCTAGTGTTATTTCACACATGAATAAAAGACAGAAATATTGCCTTTTAGGAAAATAGCCTGACTTCTTTTGCATTCATCTGTTCTGATAAAGTCTCTTTGGACACATTTCACTTCCATGCACTGTTAAAATAGTGTCAATCTTATTTCGTGCTTCACATGCCTGACTGTATTTTATGGGGGGGGGGGTTGTCTCTAGAATGGATGAACTACTCTTTGGAGTCATACAGAGTAAAACTCCAGTCCCATGCTGTCCTGCGTGCTTGTGCCTCCATTAGAGACAATCATGCTGAGCCATAATTTCAACTAACATTGTTGGATTGATGATGTGCAGGTTTACTTTTTCAACTTAACAGACCTGGAGGAGGGGGAGAGAGAAGCAATTTTTGGTTTGATGAGGTACCTAGCTGACACTTAGGCCTGGATTTCTAAAATGTTCTGAAGCTAAATTCAGAAGAAATGGAGTTGATTTTTGGTAGGTCCCTGCTGCCTTTTGAATGGTACTTTATCTGCTGCTATTGGTTTTGATGGGGCTATTATATAACCTATTATTATTAAGTTCTATAACCTTGGGCTGTCTGTGATTGTGAACTTTCTTTTGATAACTGGTTCATGCACTTTTTACTATTTTGGTTTTGGGATAGACTCAGGATAATGCTATCCATAAGGTTCTGCTTTATCAATTTACATTAATTGCTTCCAATTGCAATTAAATTTACTTGGACATAGGAGAAGCTTGCACATTCTTAAATGTCCAGCTAAGGCCATTTATTAACGGTTAAAATGTCATAGGATGCCAAGAGCAAACAAGAAGAAGATGAATACCTCCTCTCCTGGTAATGTTTTCTTCACCTTCCTGTCCTATAATATAGATTAATGTGTTGTTTTGGGAAAGAGCTGAAATTGGATAATACTCTGAAAGGCTGAGTTGAGGAGAAAGGGGTTTCTTGGAATCCATATGTCTTCGTAAAACTTGTGGGCTTTGAGACAGACTGAGGCGTCGCATTGCCTGTTTTGCAGGATACTCATTGGCTACTAGAGGACAATAAAATCTCCAAAGTCATTTCAATTTAGATTGATCTTTACCTTCATTTAAGTTGTCCTGCAGTCACAACTACACTACAGGTAATATTAACTGAGGAGTCACGATGTACTATGGAACGTCTAGTTGAAGTAATAACTAACAACTACAAATTAAAGATACTGATACCACACATATCAAGCAGCAAATGCCTATAATTCTTCTTGTCTTGTTAGAGAAGAGTTTGGGGTAGGTGGCAAATCAGCTAGATCTTACTTGTGAGGTGATCGCTTGACAAAATTTGTGACAACTGAGTTACAGCCTGACTATTAACTAGAAAAGTTGGTAATACATGGAATAATGGTTGAACATTTTGAATGAAAATGATACAATTAAGTGGAAAAGGCAACAAATGAAGAAATAAAGAAGGAGAAAGCTGGCCTAAGGAGACATTGGAGGGAAAACTATGGTTTCCATTTTATGCTTTAAAATTTTTGATGAATAATAGGATAAATGTTCAGAGCTAAAACATACCAACCTGAAAATGGCTGTTGGTAAAAAAAATGACTGCAGTAACTAATTTCAGAAAGCATGGGAACTAAATGTTATTTCAACCAGAGCTAGACATATTGATGTTGGAAGGAGAATCAACCAGATTTAAAACATTTTGGAGGAGAAAGGAGAAGTATGTTAAAGATAAGGGTATTCTATAAACAAACCTGGCTGCATAGAACGCTTTATTGAGGATCAGTATTTGTATAGATTGTTTGGTGCCTTTAGCTATAAATAATAAAAAATTAAACTGACTTCAACAATAAGGAATTCATTGCCTCAAAAATTTGATAGTCTGGTGCTGGTGCTTCCTAACTGCCTTAATTAGTGACTCAATTCAGTTTATCCCCTTCGTCTTTAAGACAATAGCAAAATGGTCTCAGCTAATCTAGCCTTATATTCATGCATAGGGCAGTACAAAGGAAGAAAAGTGATTCTCTCTTAAAATCAAGGCATGGTTACTAAGAAGTCTCTAAAAAACTTTCTTTCAGCTGATATAGTGAACAATCAAGACACAATCATTCTTTAATCAAAATGGATACAGGATGGAATTAGCATGATATCAATTAAGTTTATACCTAAGCTGAATTCCCTGGATTCAAACGTGAATCACAATAAATAAACCCATTTGTAGTAATTTGGGGCAATTAGAATCTGCTATGGTAAAACTCTATAATCTCAGGGCTTAAAACTAAAGTTGGCATCCCTCCCACCCCACTTGCGTGCTACACATTACTGGTTTCCTTGTTTTCAAGAGCAGTTCCCATATCTGGAACGGAGCTGGTTGATAGTGAAACGCAGAGGTTTTTGTTTAAAAATAAACTTTATTCAGGTATACAGTATGTGCAATAGCATGCACTCATTTAAAGTATTAAATGAAATGTGTGAAAAATGTTTAGACCAATGAAATTTCTGCCAAAACAAAGATATAGAATATTTTCATCAAATCCTCTTGACCCTTCACAGTCTGTTCCTCTCTGCACTCCTTATTTCTTGCAACAAACTGATCAGTTTTCGGCTACTGTAGATTAATTTGCATTTTCCAGAATTTTATAAAATGTAATCATTCAATATGTGTATTTTTGTGCAGTTCACCCGCATTGTTGCATATATCAGTAGTAGATTTCTTTTTCATGCTTGGTGTTCCATTGTGTGGATTTCACATTCTGTTCAGCCATTTAGCTTTGGGAAGCTTCCAGCTTTGTCTAATTTGAATACAGCTATCATGATGATCCCTGCACCAGTCTTTCTTTTCTTTTCTCTTGGGTAAATATTTAGAGGTGAAATGGTATGGTCCTTTGATAGATGTATGTTTAATTTTGAAGAAACTGCCAAACAGTTTTCCAAAGTGGTTTACAATCTTATATTTTGCCAGCAGTGAATGAGTTCCAGTTTCTTCACATCCTTGCCAAAATGTCGGACCATCAGTATTTTTAATGTCAACCATTGTAACGTGTGTGTAGTACCAGTCTGTGATTTGATTTTGGATTTCTCTAATTATTAATGATATCCAATATCTTACATGTTAATTGCATATTCATATATATTTTCATTCCAAGTATCTGTTCAAATTTACCACCTAATTTTCCATCTTATAAATTGAATGTTTTCAGCAGAGTTCAGGATTCATATGCTTTATGATTTTACTTCTTTTAAGTATATTGAGACTTGTTCTATGGCCTGATGTATAGGGTAGCTTGTTGAACATACTGTATGTAATTGAAGAGACTCTGTATTTTGCAGTATTCGGTAGTTTTTATGTATCTGTATATCTATGTACCTATCTATATCTACATCTATCATTTAATTCAAGGATGCTGTTTGTGTTGGTCACATTCTCTCTGTCTTTACTGACTTTGTCTAGCCAATATTACAATTGCTGAGTGAGAGATACTAAAATGTACTATTATTGTAAAATTGGATAGTTCTCCTTTTAATTCTGTCTAATTTTCTTTAAGTATTTTGAAATTTTATTATTAGATGCATACACATTTATATTTGTAATGTCTTCTTGACTGATACTTTTGTCATTTACAAAATGCTCTATTCAAATCTTGTAATGTCTTTTCTTGAAATCTATTTTGTCTGATATGAATATAGCTACTCTTGGTTCTTAAGTTTGCTGTTTATGTGATAGTTCGCTTCTCATTTGTTTATTTTAAACCTACGCATGTCTTTATTTTTAAAGAGTATCTATTGTAAAAAGCATGTAACTGGATCTTTTATATACATTCTAACAATCATTGCCTTTTATTTGAAGTATTTACAACTAATTAACATTAACATTTAATGTAGTTATTGATATTGTTGGATTTGTCTGCTATTTTAGTTTTGATCTGTTCTCTGATTTTTCTGTCCTTCTGTTTCCTCTTCCCTGACTTTTATTATTTTAATATAGTTCAGAATTTCATTAAACTTTCTATTATATCTTGACATATTGTTTTGCATATTAGTATACCTATGATATATACATATATTAAACTTTACATAGTACACTTAGAGATAATATTGTAACACTTCTCATTTAACAAAGAAATGTGTTTTCATAAGGATGTGTTATATTTTCGTACCCACTGTTCTTTCTGTTCTCATACAGTATTACATTTACAGATATCATTAATCCCAGAATACAATATTATAATTTTGCTTTAAACATTCATATGTGTTTAGATGAAATTAAGAGTAAAATATTGTTTTTTAATTATATTTAGTATTTCTGGAACTTTTCATTTCTACTTAAAAATCCAAGTTTTCCTCTGGTATAAATTCCCTTGAGCTTGAAGAAATTCTGATAGCACTTATTTGATGCAATTTATTAGTGATTAGTTACCTTAGTTTTCTTTGATTTGAAGATATTCTTATTTTGTTTCATTAAGGAGATTTTTGCTGCATATAAACTTCTGCTTTTTAGATTTTTCACTTTATTACTTTAACACTTTGCTCCACAGTCTTCTGTCTTCCATAGTTTCCGATGAAAAGTCTATAGAAAATTAAATACTACTTCTTAGATATGATGTATCTCTTTTCTCTGGCTGTATTCAAGGTTTTCTCTTTATTTTTTGGTTTCAGTAGCTTGACTTTGATGTGCCTAGGTATGTTTTCCTTTGTATTCACCTTGTTGGTATTCATTGAGTTTCTTGAGTAAGCAAATTTATGCTTTACTTATATTTATTACCAAATATGAGAAATTTAAGTCATTATTTCTTCTGATTACTCTTACTTCCAATTCTTTCTCTCTCCTTTCGCTGACTCCAGTTAGGTGCATGTCAGACTTTGTGAATACTGTCTCACAAGTACCTGAAGCTCTGTTTAATTTTTTCAACATTTTTTTCTTTATTCATTCAATTGGATATTTTCTAATGCCTATGTTATGTTCAAATACTTTTTCCTTTATCATCTCCCTTCTGTCCTTGAAACCATCCAGTGAGGTTTTATAGGAAAATTTAAAGGTTCTGCTTTTCAGTTGTAGCAATTCTATTTGGTTTGTTTGTTTATTTATTTATTTATTTATTTTTGCATGGACAGGCTCCGGGAATTGAATCCAGGTCTCCAGCATGGCAGGTGAGTACTCTGCCTGCTGAGCCACTGTGGTCCACCCCTATTTGGTTTATTTTTATATTTTCTATTTCTATTCAGTTATTCCCTACCATTATATTTATTACATGTATATTTATTTATCTTATTGTATATGGTGGTCATAGTTATAATGGCTGCATTAGTGTCCTTGTTAGACAATATCTGAATCATGTTTAGGTTTAGTCTCTGCTGGGTTGTATTTTTCCTTAGGAATTTGCATTGTGTGTTTTTTTTTTTGGTTCTTCCTATTTCAAGTAATTTTGAATTTTTTTCCTTGAAACTGTAATTGTTATGTTGAGGACTTTAGATTCTGTTATATTGCTCCAAAGAGTGTTGCTATTCTATGAGAAAATAAGTTTCTTGGATCAAAGCAGAAAATTCTATCTTGCTTTTGATGTGTTTATGCTCAAATCTCTGCCTTTCAATTTTTTAGCCTCAAATGTAATCTGATTTTATGTCTGCCCTATCCATTCATAGTTCAAAGATTAGACAAATTGGATAGAGTTCATAGACTCTGAAACTTCTCTTATTTGTTTCTCTATTTTTTTCTGGATTGATTTTTTTCTGGATTCCAATTGATCATGATTGCCCTTGGCTCTGCCTTCTGGTTTTTCAGGCCAGAAATATTGTGAGTTTACTCTAAGAATAATAGCTTCTTTTCATTGTGCTATGACTGTGGTATGTACATAGCATAAAAATGAAAAACAGTCTGTTTTAGTCCTTTCTTTTAAATTTTGACTGCCCTAAAATTTGTTTTTTTTTTCATCCTCCAGATCTTGCAGGTAATTAGCTCCCTATATTTTATCCAGAGATAATAGTTGTTTTATATGAGATAATATGCTGTTTGGAAGTTTACCTACCATACCAGAAAAAGAAGCTTGACTTTTAGAAGAGCTCTGGCTTTTAAAGTTTCTGCTCAAAAGTGACACAAATAACTTATATTCATATTTCTTTATCTAAAGCCAGCTACATGATCATGCATATCTTTAAGAAGGCAAGATTATGATACAACAATGTGTCAATAAGAAGAGAAGGGCTGAATATTTGTAAATAGCCCAGAAGACTAAAATATCTAAGAATGAAGAATGGAAAAAAAATAAAATATTAACCAAGTTATTCTCTTCATGACATGTCTTACAAAATGGTGGATAAACAGGTTTTGAAGGTAAATTGGGAGACTCATTAGTTGTGGTGGTCAAGGATATTTTAATCCTTATATGTAAAGTTTCAGTTTCATATAAATAGAACATATTATTCACTATTTGTGTAATAAAATCTTACATAAGATGAATCTTTACACTTAGAAGAAAGATCAAAAGGCGTATAGCTGGCTGCAAAGTTTTTAAAAAATTTTTTCTATACTATGCCTGTGTTAGTACTTACAGTTAGCAATATTTTCATACTGCTTAGACTGTTAATGTAATAAACATTTGATAATTGAGATAAATAATAACTAAATATTTATGTTAATTTTTATGAAATAATTGTTAAGTGTATAGGCTATTTTAAAATCATTATTTAGAAGATACTCTCCCAGAGAATTTGACTATGTTGCAGATATCATTTAGAAGTTATTATTTAATTGAATAAAAGACCACAGTTTTGCTAGTAGATGTTAAGTATTTTATTTGGGTTTCCAAAATAGATCGATATTAATCATTAATTTATGAATTAGATAACTTACTCTTTATCTCTTAACAATATATAATGTGCAAAATCTATAATTAGAAGCATAAATATTAATACATGAGACAATTTAATTCATTAGTTTCACAAATATTTCAGTAACATTACCTCCTTACTAGTTGTGAAAATTCACGATAAACCCGGTTTGCGCATATTAAATAAAATTCAATTAGGTCATTTTCATGAGAAGGTACTGATCTTGGGCAATTTTTCCCTGTATTTTCCATTAAAATGCCAGTGATCCTCATTTTGCCTAAAAGGAAAATTATTTCATTTAAAATTAATAAATTTTAATCTATATAGATTCCAAAATTAAACTTGAATATCCAAGTCAATTATTCCAAATTAAACATCTACTGCATAATTTATATCTCAGTGGAAATTTCTCTGAACCAAGGATTCAAATTTTGCCAATTATATGGGGGTGTAACATAAGATCTCTATTTTTATTGCACTTTCTTGTTTTCCAGTGAGATTGTGCATATTTTTATATCTTTTCTGGTAAATGGGATTGTATGAATTACCTTGTCTTATTTTCTCACTTTTCTATCGTGTATCTTTTGTTCAATGATTTTTGGGGATTCTTTATATGTATACTGGGTATTAATAATTTGTCAGTTATCTGTATCATTACTAATTTTCTCCCTTATGGGAAGCCATTTCAAATTATTTATGCTATAATTTAATACACAAAGTCTATAATTTTATTGCAATCAAATTTAATTTATTATTTTTTACCCTCAAAGATTGTTTTTATGTCCCTTATTAATGAAATGAATTAAGGTTTACTTCTATAACTTCTTCCAAAATCTTAAATATTTTTATTTCCATTTTGATGTTTAATACATGCAGAACTTATTTTGTTGAGGCTTTGAGTAAGAGATCTATTTTTTTCTATTGTATGACTATTTTTCTAAACATTTCCTGATTACCTATCTTCTTACGGCCTCGTGACTCACAGTACCACCTCATATTCATCTTAAATTTTCATATATGTTTTATATGTGTTCTGAGCCATACTTTTTCTCCTTTTCACTTCTTGGAAATGATATTGAAGAGAAGAATGATATTTATTGCAGTTTTAAGGAATGAAATAGGCCCCTGCTTAGATTTTTATCTAAATTTAATTGAGATAAATTAAATGATTTTCCCTACTTTGTTAACACTATCAATGAAATGTGTGGAATTCATCAAATATCATGCTGTATGTGCATCAACTTAAAAAAATAAATTTAAGAGTAGGTACTTCTTTTACATTTTCTTTCCATAATATATTTCATAAATTTCTTTTCTCTCATAAGTAAAACACTTACAACTTCAGCAAAAATAAAAAGAGGTATATTTTCCATTCTTTCATTTATCAAGCCTCTATTTTTAAGTTATTTTGAAATAGTACAAATAAAATTTAATCCACCAGCCACTGAACTTCAAGAATGCCTTTTCAAAATAAATGAAATTAAAACTGCCTTTAGTTTGAAATGTATATTTAAAATGCAATTAAAAGGAATGTTTTTTCTATCTTAGGTATTTCTTATAACATATGGGCATCCTAGCACTAAACTAGTATGTTGGATGGATTTAACATTTTATAAAAATCAGAAAAGGTAAATTATTGTGCTTATTAATTTCAGGAGAAAGGAAGCACTTGTTATGCAAATAATTCAGATTTAATAATTTTTGTAAAGTTACATTTCATAAGAAGATAAATGAGTGATTTTATTGAAGCAATAAAGGCTTGGAAGCCTTTGCTTTAGGAAAATATAAAATTAAATTTTTAAGCAAAAATTTTTACAAACAATTAAAAATTATAACATGTAAATTAAATAGAGCTTGTGAACAATTTATTGATGTCATAGAAATGATGAATGCAATAGCATTGGAATTTGTGGCTGAGCACACTTAGTGCCGAAGATGTCAATTACTTTTTTGGAGGAAGAACCTACTGTTTTAGTTTATAAAAGCTGCCAGAATGCAATATACCAGAAATGGAATGGCTTTTAAAGAGCGAATTCATTAAGTTGTGAGTTTATAATTCTAGGTCTGTGAAAATGTTCAAATTAAGGGAATGAGGGAAAGATACTTTAACTCCAAAAGAAAAAGCCAATGAAGTTCGGGGTTTCTCTCTCAGCTGGGAGGGCACATGGCAACGCCTGCTAGCTTTCTCTCCTCATTTCATCAGGCTTTCCTTTGGGCATTTTCCTTCTGCCCCAAAGGTCTCTGGCTGCATGGGCTCTGTTGGTTCTAGAGCTTTTGCTAAAATGGTTCCTCTTTTAAAGGATTCCAGTAAATGAATCAAGACCACCTGGAATAGGTGGGGGTCACATCTCCATGTAATCAAAAGATCGTACCTACAATTGTGTGTGCCACATTCAACCAACAATATTGAATCAGAATTAAAAGAAACAGCTGCTTCCACAAGATTGGATCAGGATTACAACATGTCTTTTCTAGGGTACATAATACTTTCAAACCAGCACACCTATAAGGTGTGTCATGGGAACCCAGGATCAAGCATGGCAGAAGTTTTTAGCAAATGACTGCTTTATTTAGTTACACAACACAAAGGGTCAAAAGGGCAGGGGAAGAAATCATATTATGGCCAGTTCCCCAGGGAGGGCATCTGCTCAGGTCAGGATCAGCGAATGGCAGCTGTATATTCCCCATTTTGTGTAGGAGAGGGGAGAGCCTGGCTATTTGTGTGTTGAGTATTTAAATACCCCAGGGGTAGGGGGTCCTTCCACTGAAAGATCCTGTGCTGATAAGTATCTGGGGATGTTTGTTTCCAGTTTCTGGGTTTAAGTTATGGTTTGGTCTTTTCATTAAACCTAACATCTCTCTATACTGTGAATGGAATTAGACCAAAACATCTGCACATGGTAGAAAAGAAGGTAGGATCTGGTAGGATCTGTGACTTCTCCAGCAACTTTCTGGTTCAAGTATACTAGATATCTTTATTTCCAACATGACCCAGACTAAGCTCAGAATGGAAGGGAAAACAACAATGTTTGATTCTCGTTGTAGGTGAATTTTTAGATGACCTCTAATGATTCCTGTCTTCTGGTATTCCCACTCCTGTGTCATACCCTTCTATGGAATGGAACCAGATTTGAATATTTCTAATAAATACAATGTGGCAGAGGTTATTAGGCTATAAAATGACGGCGAGTTCTCTCTTGGGGACTCTCCCTCACTGTCCATCAGATCCTTTACTCAGGGGGAAGTATTCCACATGTTGTGGTCAGTCTTGTGGAGAGGCCCATGTGTCAAGGAATTGATGCCTCCTGCCCATAGCCACAGGAGTGAGCCTGGAAGGAGATTCTCCTCCAGTTGAGACTCAAGATGATCACAGCCTCAGCCAACATCTTGATTGCAGCCTTTGAAAGACTGTGAGCCAAAGTACTAAACTAAACCATACCTGCATTTGTGAATCATAGAAACTGTGAAATTATAAATGTTTGCTGATTTATGCTGCCAGGTTTGGGGGTAATTTGTTACACAGACTAGATACCTAATACAAATTGATGACCATAACCTTGATATTCAAATGTAGTCCATGGACCAGCATCATCTGGGAACTGTTAGAATGCAGAATCTCAGGGCCTTCTAAGACCTACTGAATCAGACTCTGCTTTTAACACATCTCCCAGATGATCTGTGGACTAAGTGAAGTTGGGAACTTCTGGTTTAGAAGTTGAGAAATTCTGGTTCAGACAAAATTACTCCTTACCAAGTGCAGGTGATAGTTGTCCAAAAATTGATTGCTGATAAATGACAGACAGGGCAATGGATGGTAAAGGAATTGTCTCAGAAAATAAGAACCAAGGCTGGGTAAAAATATACTACATCACAATTTCCCTGAAGGAATGAGACTCACACATCATTAATTATAAGCTACATGGAATTTTTACTGAAATTCTGTGAAGAAACAATAATGAAATTATTTATTTCCATAAGAAGTGAACTTTGGAAAGAGAAATGATAGAGAGGCAAAATCAAATAGGAAAGAGTTTGATAATGTAAAGAATAACCATTTGTCTCGAATCTGAGGAACTTGTTTTGTTTATCTGGGGATTTGAAATATTAGTAAGGCGTGAAACAAGTAGCGATAACATAAATGCATATCAAGAGGCTCATCTTTTTTTGGGATACATTTACGCTTGTAAATGCTATGCATTTGCTATATATTGGATAGATTTTGATTCTTGATTTGATCTTGAGTCTCTGTTTAACCATTTTAGTGTGATAGCTGGCGTTTTCAGTGTGTTGCATCCTATCATGACATGAACCCCAAAGACATGTTCACCAAGGGTGCCATGTCATTTTTAATTCCTAATAGCAACAGTAATAAATTTGGGGAATATTTTAATTCATTCCTTTTTTTAGTTTAGAAAAATTTGCGTACTGTGGAATCTTGTAAATGCAAACTTGCTTAAATATAGGTCTTTGAAAGTTGGAATTTTAATAATTACCACTTCAATGTCTGTGGTTTTGAGAAAATGTATATTTTTAACATTCAGTCTATATATAATTTTAATATTCTTTTGCAAAAGTTTTGTGATTTAAGATAATTTATTGAATCAATAAATACTTATTTTATTTATATTATATCAATTTGTTAAACAGATTACATGATGCCGTACAATGGAGTCTAGACCACTATTAAAATGATGTTGAAAGGAAATTAATGGTATGGACACTATTTTAAAGACATTAAATGAGGAAAACATTTTACAAGCCAGAATACATGGCAAAATGCCATTTTGTAATGTAGATGAAGAAAACACACCACTATGCTTAGCAGTTCATCTCTGTGCTGTGGGACTATGGTTACTTTTGCATTTTTAGTATTTTTGTTTATCTGCAGTAGACAAATGTTTTCACTGAATTTATCTCCTTCAAATTTTTTTAGTCTCTTTTTTATCTTTATATCTACATTTTATAGTAGTGTGAAAATGATGACTCTCTGTGGTAAATTGTATATATTATATTGCAATTTCAAATATTGTTCTATTTAGTTGACTAAATGTCTCCATTTCTCCTCTAAGGTGGGACTTTTTTCACCAGTGATAGCCACTGACTTTAGCATGTAACTTTTTAAATATAGAATAAACTTAATGATAAGCATTAGTTGATAAACTGAAGATCCATTGCTTGTTTTGATAGTTTTCACACAAGGAAGAAGTTATCATAAAACCAAGCTGTGCCATTAGTACACTGTCACAAATGCATTCTGTTTAGTGAGTACAGGGGCATTAAGTAGTCTCCTGGATTCAGGTTGAGTACATTGGACCTCTTCCAACATGGAGGGAACAGAGATATGTCTTCCCTGGAATAGGCAATTTTTTGAATGTAGATTTGCTTTCCTTGATTGTTATGTTTTGCTCTGCAGAGTTACTACATCCATAATACTTTGTCATGTTATCACAGGCAAAATTGAGATTAAGATAACAGACTGCTATGATAGGATTCATTGCTTTTATCATGTACCCCATCACTCAGAAGCATCCTGCACAACACGGTCACCTTAGATCTTCTACAGTAAGGTGAGTTTCTTGGTTAGAATTTATAATCCAAAGTAAAAATTAATTGTGCACTATAGGCTCTATCCTCTTGGAACCACCAAGGAGTCAGAGCCCTCCAGAAGGAAAAGTAATTTAGTCCATCCCGTAAAGCAGCTGACTAGCAGGGGGACAGGCTGAAGACAAAGGGACCAAGGGGATGGGTGGTTAAGGAGAGAAGTCATGCATGCCAGCTCTGTGCTCAACAGCAATTGCAGGGCCAATAACTAACATTACATTTTACTTTATCCTTTGCTGTGCCATGCACGTGTCCATATTTTGAACTGCTTCTTTTCTTTCTTCCACCCTTTCCAGACTATTGCAGATATGATGACTGGTAGAATTGAGTTTTGAAATTTTATTTCCAAGTTCGAGAAAATCAAGACACATTTATAACAAAATAAGAGGCTGAATGGAGGTCACCCATAGATCCTGGACGTGGAACTGGTTGCAGAAACCGATGTGGTCTTTAGGGGTGGCATGCTTTTGTTTGGACTTGGGAAGCTCCATCAAGTGGGATCAATTTTTTAAAAATAATAAAGGATGGTGATGTTAGGCACTAAAAGCAATGGACTTTGTGGGACAGTTTTAAAATTTTTGGCTGCTCAAAGTTCTAATCTATGTTCAGGGAATTTCCTGCTTCATGGGTTTTGGAGGAGGCAATGAAAGCCTCTTGCTACAAAATTTGAAAAAAATAAGTAAAAATAAAAGATATTTCCTACTCTCTCTTCCACTTAGTCACAAGGATGCAATCTAAGCTCAGCAAATCTAACACAGTCATACTGTGTTTTTTTCATACTGTATTTTGAAGTTGGCGCTCCTGTCCAGAAAAAGAAGAAAACAAAACAAAATAATGCAAACAAAAGAAAAAAAAAAAGAAAACCAACAACTGAGACAGAACAAAAGATGGTAGACTGCTCTCAGGCCACAGTGGCAGAGGATGAGATGCCCAGAAACATCCAGCATCCAGGGTTGGTGGTGGGATGTGAAGCCCTCACCAGACCACTTCTGTGCTATTCCCTAAGGCAGTGTCTTTAAGCCTGGCTTTTCAGCTACTCTCTCTCTCTCTTTTGTGTGCTCTATGGTGGGGATGACATTTCATTCTTTTTTCCCGTGAATACCCCCTTATTGCAGCACCATTTGTTGCAGTTTTTGTTTGTTCGTTTGTTTGGGAAGTGCATGGGCTGGCAAATGAACCCGGGTCTCCCGCATGGCAGGCAAGATTTCTACCACTAATACTGTTGCACCCCCAGCTAGTATTTTTTTAAAGTCTTTCTTTCTTTCTTTTTCTCCCTCCTTCCCTCCTTCTCTCTCTCCCTCCCTTCCTTCCTTCCTTCCTTCCTTCCTGAAGCATTCTCAAAATATACAAAAAATCTTGTAAGAAGAGGGCAATTTACTTTTCTTTCACTATTTGAGGAAATGGACATTTTTCTAAATAACCACAATGCAACCATCAAAGTATGAAACTAGCATTGGTATATCTCTATCAGCTAATACTCAGACCCCTTTTAAGTTTCATCCATTGTCCCAGTCCATTTAAGGAAAGATACCTTACAGAATCACATGTTGTATTTAGTTGCCATTTCTCTTTGGTCACCTTCCTCAATATTTTTTGGGGGCTTGCATGATTTTGATTCTTTGAGACAACTGACAGTATTCTGTGTTCTTTTTGCATCCTAATTGGAGGCACCTAATCTTGATGTGTTCCATTACTGGTGAGGTTAACTTTGTTTACTTAAATAAAGTGGCATCTGTCAGGCATTATAAAGTTACATTTTTACCTTTGAGATGTCATAAATATCCCATCAAACTTTCATTTTTTCCATGTATTAATTTCAGTATGACCACATGGCTTTCTATCATATTTTATAAGTTGTAACCTTTATTACCATTCATTTTGATAATCAAGTTGTTCCTGATTTGAGCACTTCCTTCCTTTCTTTCACAGGTAGGTATTTCAGGCTCATTTAGCACTTTATCAGCTCCTAACTTGGAATTCGCTCTTTCCTCAGTGACTGCTTATTCTCTTAGGTGAGAATAGTACCTACAAACCAACGTTTGGGAACCAGATGGAGTCATTGCTATTGTCATATTACTGTTTATGATTATTGAGATACCTCACTCCCATTACTCTTCACATATTAATTTTTAAAATCAATCCTCATGTATTTAACTAATCTCCATCAATATCACCACATTCCACTCCCTGGCCACAGATGTCTCCCTTACTTTGCTTGGGTTCCCACACCCATCCCAAGCTATCACCTGGAGTAGACACCCTCTATTCTTTGCTTGGTTTTCAAAACTAAGTGCTGAGCCACCTCTCCTTACGTGATTGCCTCCTTGCTCCACTAAGGCTCCAACGCTTATATGGGTGGCTCTGGCAGCCCTCACCAACGCTGTGTGGATACTCTTCTCATGCCTTCAGGCCTTGACATCCCACACTGGCTCTCCCACTAAAGGGCAGTCCTCCTCAGCTTGCCCATGACCGAACTCCATCACCTCCCAACACAGTGGCTTCCTCACCCTGTCCAGACTCTAAATATGTCCCAGTTGCTCTCCTGTGCCAATGCCCACCCACCTCCACTTTGGCACCTTGTATAGGCCCCCAGCACAGATGTCTTCTTTGTTCAGTTCCACCTAATGGCTTTTGGACTGCATTGTTCAGGAAGAAAAGGAAAGGGAAAGAAAAGAAAGAGGTAAGAGAAGGGGAAGAGATTTAATCAATATCCTTTTAGAAAACAGTTTTTTTTGATAAACCAACCAGAGCTAATTTTTATTGTTTGTAATTAAGAATCAAGGTAAAACCCATTGTAAGAAGGAACTTTCATTAAGGGAAATATTTTTGTAGAAAATGTATCCAACTGCTGAGGAAACAAGCCAACTATCTACACTATATACTATGTTCTGCAGTCCATCTAGTGATATATAATGGACAGAATGATAAACAGATATTTGAAGAAATTAAATAACATGATGCAAAAGACCAAGCTAAATAGAAAAATGACCATAGAGAAAACAAAGTGTAAGGAAAGGAAGAAAACATAAATAATTCATCTAATTTGTGATTCTGGGGATACTTACGAGGATATTGTACATGTAAAACCAGGACAAACTCCTGTGGGGCAAAAAGGCGATCACTCAGAGCTCATCAAGAACAGGGGGCACCCATATCCTCTGTTCTCTGACTGGTTAAACTTTTCTGAAATTCCTATTATTTTTTTCCCCACCCAATAGAGTGCTAGGGCAATCCTCAGAGGACATACATATTTTCTCTTTATATATAATGTACATATATTTTTATATCTATAACATTTATACGTAGAGAATATTTGACTTAATGGTTAAGAATGCAAACTTTAGAGCCTGGAGTCGGATGCTTAGGTTTGGATCTTTGCTGTGCAAGAGTAGCTGTTACAACTAGGCAAGTTACTTGACTTTTCTCTGCGGCTTGGCCATGTCACCTGTAAAATGGAAATGATCACAGAATTGTACTAAAGATTAAATGGCAATATTAGTAAAGCACTCTGATGTGTGCCTGACATGCAATAAGATCTCCATTGGTGTTATAACAATATTAACTTATTTATAACATTTATGTATACATATGCTACTGTATTTTTGTATACATATTGCATAAAACTTTTCTGGAATTCCAATTATTTTTAAATATTTATTATATAAAATAATACAATATTTATATTATGTTATATGTTATATAAATAATATAATATTATATATTATATAAATATATTATATTTATTATAATATTTAGGTATACATATGCTATGCACATTTGATATTGTTCACAGAAAAGAATTTAAAATCATATACTAAAAAGTAAACACAAATATGGTGCATGGGTGATTCAGTGGTAGAATGCTCACCTTCCCTACAGGAGACCCAGGTTCGATTCCTGGACCATGCACCCCTCCAAAAAAAAAAAGTAAATACAAATAGAAGTTCTTATATTTTCATTCTGCATGCCAGAAGATCATCTTGCACAAGACCTGGGGTGAGTGTGCTTTGCTCATCAGTGATGGAGAAGCAGCAGCCTACAGTGGTATTAAAACAAGTTTAGCTGGGAGATGTGTCAGTTCGGGGCTGTAAACTAGACTTGTGGTATCAAGTCAATATTGCAGGATAGATGGAGGGACTTGGTTCTGACAGGAAATCACAGACATACACGCCATAATTTCAAATGAGAAAAAAATTTTGAGACCAAAAAATGAGCACATTCTTTACAGACACGATTCACTTCTGATGACCTGGGCTGTTAATAGAATATAGCATTAGAAGTCAATTTAAATTACATTTGCTCAGTGTATAATCTTTCTCGCAAAAACCCTTGGATCCTTTTGGTTTAATTATTTACTTAAGGAAAGGGCTGTCAGATAGAAGGAAGATGAGAGGAAATATGTCCCTCTTGCATATTTTATATTATTATTCTTTTGTATTTTGAGATTATTATGATGATTATTAAATTGTCAGTCAAGAAAAAATTGTTATTCATGTTTCTGTTTTTTCATGTCAAAGTGCATTGCTAATTTTATAAGCATCAAACAATTGTAATCTGCTTTTATGCCTACGCAGTGTCAATAAAATTTCTTTTCTGGCCCTGCAAATAGAAAGCACAGCTTCACTAATTGGTTTGATAAAATGGCAGCTCCAATACCTCAGGTATTCATCAATTCCTTCTCATTTCACAAAAGGTCAGGAATATGTTCACACATGCAAATGTGTTTTCCATATTGGGAAAATCAGTTAAAGTGATGTAATCGTTCGAAATATTTATATTGTCAGTCTAATAAAAAATTACTAGTAAATATTTTGTATAACTTTCAAATGGTAGCTATATTAATAAGAGTAAGGCAGTGATTATATCTTCATAATCACTAATAATAGTGATCGTTCCAGGCAGAAATGAGAATTTTAGAGAAATAAGCTGTATGCATTTCAATTGCCTGTGTAGACATGAGACAAATTCAATTTTTGTTGTCATTTCTTTTAACTTGATTTACTTAGTTGACTTTTAAGTTGACCTACAATTCTAAAGCTTACCTCAACGATAACCTCACTGCATATTTGTAGCTAAGAAATAACTCTAATGGAAGGGATTAATGATTCTCACTGCTCACTCTGCTTCAAAAATTCTATTTATTAATGTGGAAATTTCTAAAGTGATCATGCAACACTATATGTTTGCTCTCTTTGGAGATTTATTGCTGCATATTTCAACATAGTAGCTCACATATTGGAAATTGCAACTCTTTTATAACAGATGGTTTAGCATCTTGACTCTTGCAATGACCAAACCTCACATTTCAGAGAAGGTGAACTTTGTTGCTTCTTTCCTCAGCCCTTCTTATGTGTCTACCCAACTATGCAGGCCTGTATATAGTACCAGGCACAGGAGAGAAAAATTCTTTCCTGAGCTCTGCAGGCAATCAGTTGTTACTCTGAAGCATGAAATTTGATTGCTGCTATTATCTGAGCTTTCATCCTAATATAGTTGTTACTGCTCACAAAATCAACCAGGTCTTTGTAAACATATAGCATTAGAGATGGACTCAACCTCTAGTTAGGGCAAATTCCATAGCTTGTCTTTATCTTTTCAATATATATATATATACACCTCAAGAATTTTGTGAACTGAGGTCTGGCATTTGGAGATGGCTACCATTCTTCTTCAGAAATGGAGCAAGGACTAAAAATTGTAGGTTAACTTCTAGAAAAAATTTAAAATAATCTCTGAGCAGTACAATGTAAACATATTTTTGTCTGATTTTAGGCCCTTTGTTCTTTCTTTTCCCATGCCTACTTATCACATAACTGCAAAAGCTGATGTACTAAAGACCTCCAAATTTCCAAATCTCCAAACTACATTCATACATAGGCTCCCTCTCCCCAACACTTCACCAAGACTGTCCTACCAATGATCTCCATGCTACCAAATCAAATAGTCAATGTTATATTCTTATTCTATTTGATCTTTTAGCAGCAGTCAGCATACCTGACCATGCAATCCTTTTTTTTTTGCGCACCGCTATATTCTTGTCTTCTTCCACATTGCACCATCCTGATTTTCCTATCAGCTTTCTGATCAATCACTCCTCTCCATCTCTTTTGCTTTATCCAATATTTAAAATAATTCTATACCTAAAAATTGTGCTGTTCCTCAAGGTAGTACCAGGTACTTGCATCGTTTGCCATAAATAATTCCGCTGATCTATTGACGATCTCTAAATTTGAGTGCAGTCCAAATATTTCATCTGGCTCCGATACTGTCTCTCTGATCACCTAGTTGAAAATTTCATGTACATGTGTTTCAGGATTTTTAAATTTAGTATATTCAAATCTAAATTCATTATTTCTTCCCCATCCCCACCTCTACCCTGACATGTATTTTTTACTCAGTTTTCCCTATCTGAGAGTTGACTATGTGCTAGGCATAGTGCTAACAGTCTCGGGAATAACAGTGAATAGCTTGGACATGGACCTCACCTTCAAGAAACTCATATGATAAAGATGAGATAAACAAAACAGAACACGGGCAAACATAATGCCTGTAATTTATAATATATCTTTGAGGCAGAAATCATGGAATTAAGATATTAATTGCTAGCTTCAATTATTTTTTAAAATAGGGAACACTTCTCCATTCCTAATTTCCTTTTCTCTTAATCTTTGTTATTGGTGTAACTCCTGGCCTCTCTTTATGCCCTCATTCCTTCTCAGGAGTGATTATGGCACTTGGTCATTTTTTTCCCTTCTTCTCCAAAGTGCACCTGAGTGTCTGAGCAAATTCTCAAGTTCTCAATTGTTCTTCATATCGTGAGTCATTAGGACTGAGGTCCTATTTTCATGGGCAAAACCTACACGTGTTCAACCTTTTCCTTCTTGTTCTCTCTTGAGAATGTACCTATCTGAAAAGAACCTGTGCTCTCAATAGCTCACCACTTTGCTATTAATTTTAAAGAGTCCCCCTGTTCTTGTAGAAGACAAACTCTGCTCCTTTTAGGGATCAGGAAAATTTTCAGATTTGTGATTCTACTCTCAATGACTTCAACATCTAGAATTCAGGTTGGCAAAATATGGCCTGTGTGCCAAATCTGTCCCTTGCGCTCTTTTTTTTTTTATTTTTACAGGATCGTTGTTCAAAAACAAAGCAAAAACAAAAAAGATGCAACAGAGACACCAGGTGGCCCACAAAGCCTAAAATTTTAATTGTCTAGCGCTTTATAAAAAAACAGTTTGCAGATCTCTGAACTAACGCATGGGTCCCGGAATCTTGAGAGATGAACAGGTAACACAATTTTGGAAGAACAGATGCTTATGGAGAAATTATTGTGAAATCAAGGTGGATAACTTTGAATGTTGGTAGTGTATATTAAGTATAGACCATGCTGATTTGTGACTATGACAATTTTTAAAGGCTTATATTGGGCAATATGGTCAGTTTTTACATATATCATTTAACTTAATTCTTGAAATGTGATCAAAGGGCTTTAAGTCTCAGATGATGTGAACTTTGTCATCTTTGAAGGGTCAAGCAATCTATTTTTATAGATAGAACAGCAGTTTTTATGAAAGGAGGGGCTCATGCCATCTTAATTAGAAGTATGAAGCTCAGGAAAGGGTCAGGCCATGGCTAGCAGTAGTAAGGAGTCCATTTGGACCTGGCAAGGAAAAGGGCCTCAGCACGGAGTTATGGGCACAGATTCCGCAGGTACTGATGCATTCTGTCCCCGGCAAAGGCTGGGGCTTATTCAAACATGGGCTGTTTAAGATAAGGGGTGCTGCAGTTTGACCTACATCCATTCTCTAATTGTTCATAGATCTCAGCAGCTTCCAAAAGTGCCATGGGAGTTCCAGTCCACAAGCCCATCTAAGGCAAAGAGAAAGAGTCTTTCCAGATACAGTCATTAGCACAGTAGCGTCCTGAATAATATTTGCCTTTTTTTAAAAACTGTATTTCTCAACTGATCTATAGGTGAGTTTAAACTGCAAAGGCATTTCAATCTTATCAGGATGGGAGGGTTTAGCTTTAAATTGTTAGCTAAAGACCTAGGTAGATGTTGTAGATGAGTTGCTCCAATTTTGTTGCTCTTTTTGTTCTCCTTCCAGAGCTGACAGACAGAACTGTGGAGAGGCTGGCCTTGAATACACGTGGCTTGTCCAAATTCCAAGAGACATGCAGTTTCCAGTGGGTACTGGACTCATTAACCACATATGACAGAGATCTTACATAAGGGCAGATTTTATAGGTCTAGGCAAGTCCGTATCAAGAGGCAGTGGGAACTTCCCAGAGCATAAGACCAAAGATGTTTGCTCCTAGGAGATGGAGGGGTCATGTCAGTGGAGAAGCTCCTAGTCAATTCATCAGTGTGGCACTCTGAAAAAGTCTTAAAATGTGGACTGGAAGTTAAGACATCTGGAATAAACTAGATGAAAAAGAAAATCTATCCAGATAAGATCTGGTGTTGAGGACTGCCATCATTTCAACTTTCTAAACTTTGTAAGAATGCAAACAATTATCTCTTATTTGTACCCTGCCTTCCAAATTTGGTAGAGACATAATGCTAAAATGAAACTTTTGCGGCAATTTCTCCCATTTGAGTTTAAATTTCTAGGTCATGGATTTTGGACAACTGACATCTTGGTGAAACTGAAAAAAAGATATTCTCAGTCTGTCTCTCTTCTCTCTTTCTCTCCCTTTCCTGCCCATATAGCACTCGGTATCTGCTAAGGTTTTTGGCAACACAAGCTCTGGGGCTAAGAATATCATGTCACTTAGGACACTGTTCTAGCACTTGGGAATTGGCTTGTTTTCTCCGTTTGGTAGCTGTGGAATTCCATTAACTCCTCACATCCTTTAATAATTCAGCTCGCAAGAGTCTAGGTACTAAACCTCTTTGACTTCTGGGTTCTTCCCTTACTGAGAAAGCCAGGGCTGCTGGTGGCTGTAAAGGAGGCCCGCCCCACATCCCCACGCAGGCATCAAGAGGGCAAAAACTTCAGACAGGTGAATTTTGCATTTTAATTTTTCTAAACTGCAATCACAGAGACAAGAAAAATTTGATTTGGAATGCCTTAAACCAGAAAAGATTTTTTGCTTTGTATTCTTTTCCTGGGTGCCAGGCTATGCTACCAACCCAGGATCTTTTCAATCACTTTAACCACCATGGCAGATTAAATTATGTATCCCAAGAAAAACTGTTTCTGTTTTCCACCTCTTTTTTTCTTTTTGTATGTTGTATGGCAGGGTCACATTTCGTTCTTTTTCCATATGAGTATCCCCTCATTGTAGCACCATTTGTTGAATTTTTGCTTGTTTGGTTTTTCATTTGTTTGTTTGCTTGGGAAGTGCATGGACGTGGACTCAAACCCGGGTCTCCCGCATGGCGGGTGAGAATTCTACCACTGAGCTACTACCCTGCACCCACCCAACAAAAGTTGTTTTTAATCTTAATCCACATTCCTGTGCATGTGATCCCATTTGTAAATAGGACCTTGTAAAGATGTCAGTCTTAGTTCAAAGTTTTAGCTTAGGTGTGCACAATTGAATCTGGTGTGGCCCAATGAATTAGGTTGGCCTTAATCTGTAATACTAGAGTCGTTCATAAACAGAAGAAAATTGGAAGCAACTACTCAGAAAGATCAAACGGAAGCCAGAAGCAGAAGTCAGTGGAAACTGGAAGAGCAGTTTTAAGGAGAGAGAGATTTCCATGCAGCGGGAGGCAAAGACGCAAGCCAAGGAAACCCAAAAACTGAGACAAGCACCTGAATGCAACACGCGCTCAGGAGAAAGCTTGCTTGATTTTGAACTTTGAACCTCTGAAACTGTGAGCCAATGCATTCCTGTTGTTAAACCAACACACGGTACTGTACTTTTCACAGCAGCCCCAGGCCTTGGGATAAGCAGCTTGGTATATGAAATTCAGGTCAAAATACTCATTTTAAAAGGAAACCTTTACTTATTCAGTGGCAATCCCTGTGTCTAGGTTAGTTTTCTACTCCCTGCTCCTTTTCCTCCATTTTTTCTGTCCTTTTGAAATTGCTCTTGTTTTCTGAAACCCCAGAAGGCATTAAAATATGCATTATCCAGAGTCATACTTTAAGTGTGTGGGTGCATCATGGTGTTTTATCAACTCTGTTACTTCAAGTGAAAAATCCTCCAATATATCTTTCATAATTTCAGCATCAGAAGTATTTTTGAAACATAATTCTGAATAATTTTCCTTTTCTATTTAAAAATCCTACAATGATATTTATGTACTCTTCAAATAAAATCCATACACTTTAATGAGTCATTTAAAAGCTAATTTCTGCCTAGTCTCCAAACTCATCCTTCACACTTTCCCTGTAATCATAAAGTTTTGGCCCCACGAGTCTCATTTTGTTTTGAGCATTTGCTCATTCCTTCTGCTAATTCAGATCTGGGCTCATGTGGCACTTTTTCAATACCCTCCTTGCATATCTTATTTGGACAGATCCTTTCAGGGTATGTTTACTTCGTAGCACTTACACATCATGCGATATGTTTATTTTTGCATTTACTCCCTTATTGTTTTTCTCCTTCACTAGACTGCAAGTTCCTTGAGGGAAGACCATGTTTTGTTTTAATATTAATGAGTGCATTACAGGTGGCCTGACACATAGAAGGACTCAATCAAAGTCATCAAATGAATGAAAGGTTAGCTGGAAAAATGAACACCCTTTATTTATTACAAATAATTTTCCCCAAGATTCTAAATAGAACATAAGAAATATAAAACCTAGTATACCTTGGTTTAAAATTCTTTAAAAAAATTGAATGATCTCTGAGATGTCTAAATAATGATAATTACCAAAAACATTCATTAGGATTCCACTTTACTTTGTTGCTTTGTTACTAAGGTACAAAATGAATTGGTTGAGTTTCTGGTGCCAAAGGTGGAAGTGGGAAGACTAACTGATGATATTGTGTAATGCATAAAAAGACTTTACAAGGAAGTAAAGAGCTATTTCTTTTATTCTCTTATTCAAGCACTCCATTCTAAAAATGCAAGGATTCTTCTTTTGTCTTCCTCTCCCATTTCTTAAGTATGCAATACACACGCACACAATCATATTCTAAATTTTTTCTGCATGAAAGCTTCCCAAGGGCCCGGCAATGCATTTAGCCTCAACTTAGTTTTATATTCCAGAATGATACCTAAAAAGGAGAGAGAAGAGGAAGGAATGAGAAAGAAACATTTTAATATAGCAGAATTACACATGATAGATCTAGATTGTGCTGAGCCTTCATCAGAGTTGGTGAAAAATACTCTTTACTTACAATTTTAATATTTGCTAGAAACCACTTAAAGTCAGAACATGGGTTAGTCCATGTTTTCAAAGGGAATCTATTTCCTGTCAAAATCAGAAGACTTTTTTTCTGATGATGTGCAATTATTTTCAACTGCTGGGCAGCCCAATCCCCAGGGTATTTGAATCAACTTCAAACCTCTTACAATTTCCCATGATTTAATCAAACAAAATAATCTAGTTATGGCAGAAAGTTACTTTTTTCTGTAATTGTTGAATATACTATTAGCGATATTAGTGAATATTTAGATTTCTTTGGACACCTTTTTAAAGGAACTTTCCAGGTAGTAAATGAGCTATCAGATTTTTCTGACATTTAGTTTCTCAGAATTGCACTATTATCAAAGAACCTCTGGCTGCCTAAATATTATCTTTCAAAAATATTAGTTTCATTATTTATTAAATTGTATAATCTCTACTCTTTTCCATGTAGATGTTTTAGCCTAGTGGTTTTCGAGTATTTGTTGGTTACATGCCACCTGAAAGAACTGTGAAAAATATTGTATCCCCCACATATTTTAAAGTTAGCACCTAAAATCCCTTATCTTAACTGAATGGTTGCAGAGGCTGTAGTTTCTGGTACAATTTGCATATTCAAACTATAAAATACAATGGTTATATTATTCTTTTAAATATCTCCGATAGAATCTATCATGAGGATATGATAATACATCATTTCTTTTAAAATAAATAAACAAGCAGTTTATCAGTCATTTACATCATTCTTTTTCTTCCTTTCCCTCCTGTTTTATTCCATCTCTTTTTTAAACTTTTTTATTGTATAATATAACATATATACAAAGCAAACAAAGAAAAAAGCAATAGTTTTCAAAGCACTCTTCAACAAGTAGTTACAGGACAGATCCCAGAGTTTGTCATGGGCTACCATATCATCATCTCAGACTTTTCCTTCTAGTTGCTCCAGAATATGGGAGGTTAGTAGGAATAAATATATATATTTTTATTATCACAATCGACTCTTTTTTTTTTCTCATTTTGTGAAAAATAACATATATACAAAAAAAGCAGTAAGTTTCAAAGCATAGCACAACAGTTAGTTGTAGAACAGATTTCAGCATTTGGTATGGGTTGCAATTCTACAATTTTAAGTTTTTACTTCTAATTGCTCTAAGATCCTGGAGACTAAAAAGAAATATCAATTTAATGATTCAGCAATCATATGCATTTGTTAAACCTTGTCTTCTCTGTATAACTCTACCATCATCTTTGATATTTCTGTCCCACTGTTTAGGGGTATTTGGGCATTCTAACTTTTCATGTTGGATGGGGCTGTCAATAATATGGGTTAGGGGGATGGAACTAGTTGATGTTCTGGAGAGGCTGGGCCCTCTAAGTTTCAGGACTCATCTGGTCCAGGGACCCGTTTGGAGGTTGTAGGTTTCTGGAAAGTTGCTCTAGTGCATGGAACCTTCATAGAATCTTATATATTGCCCTAAGTGTTCTTTATGATTGACTTGAATAGTTTTGGTTGGGGCTTAGCAAGTTATAATAGCAATGTCTAACTGAAGTTTGTGTAAGAGTGACCTCCAGAGTGGCCTCTCGATTCTATTTGAACTCTCTCAGCCCCTGATACTTTCTTTCCCCCTTTTGATCAGGATGGAATTGTTGATCCCACAGTGCCAGGACCAGACTCATCCCTGGGAGTCCTCCAGGGAGACTTTGACCCCTGTGTGTCATGTCCCATGTAAGGGTTTATTCCATTTTTTTATAGCTTGTCTTAATTTAAGAAAACTTAATGTTCCCATATTATTCATTACTCTGATAATATTCACTCAAACAATAATAAAAATACATTTAGAAATTTTATCTAGGGAGCTTATATAATGTAAATATATGCATGTAGAAATTTATTTTGGGGTAGCATAAGGATTTGCACATAAAAATTCTTCTGGATTGATTAACCATTACAATTATTTTTAAAGAAATACTAAAGAGAGTATGAATATATTAAAATATCAATAAATTTTATTAAACATATAAAATGAAATTTTATTGGAAATGCATGTATTACAATAATGATTGCCATTATCTTACTTTTTCAAATGAATATTATTATTTGCTATAATGAGGCAGAGGTCAGCATCGATTCTTATGGACTATTTTCACATTTGTCAGTGTAAGTACTGGAGAATTTTGGTTACATAAATAAATAGGAATGGGAAGAATTTTTCAGGAAATATTTCACATAATTCTTTGAATCCTCTTTGTGTTACATGCCAAAAAACTTCTAAAGATTTATTATCAAAAAAATTTTTATGATCAGCTGATGACTTGGTTATGTCTTCTTTCATTCTTTTGGTCAAAGAAAAGAATTAGAAACCATTTGATTTTCAGAAGAATTTATCACTTATCAGAGCTATGTACCAAGGCAAAGCACATGACTTCATAATACCTGTACTTTTTCTCTCAGAGGCAACTGTTAAGCCTGACATATTCTGAAAATAGACATATTAATTTATATCTACCTTGCCAATATAACATTTTGTATAAAATCATATTACCACATGTATTGAACAAAGTTTTGTAAAACCTTTGGGGCTTCAGATTTAGCTTAATCCATTTTTTGAGAATTGTCATTCATAAAACTGATTTGACAAAGCCATTTCTCATTGTCAACCCCTTCAACCAAATCAGACTTACTTTCTGGCAGAAAAAGTTTGGTTTTATTTTTTAATTCAATAAATATGTTAATATATTTTACTGTGAAAATCATCTTCTGATTTCAAAAATCGTTAAAGAATGGGTCCTTGACAAAAGTTTGCTTCCTAAATGAAATAAGGCATGTCACCTTTAATATTTCTTACTGATAATAACTGCTTTGCTAGTATGAAACTCAATATCATGAGCCATGCATTTTTGACAATAAGAAATGAACAGGTAAGGTGAAGTCCTTAATTTAAAATCTTTATCAGCTCCACTACTCTACTTTACAATATAGCTGGAATCACGACATTCTAATACCAGGTTTCACAGAAGACAAGGAAACACATAATCATTCCTGCATTTGTGGTGTCTTTATTAAAAGAGTTCAAGGATCAACACCAATATTTCAATTGTCCTTTGGTCTGGTGCCTTAAAGGACTCACTTTTAAAGGCAAAACATCATAATTTGAGTGCAAAGTGAGAGAAAAGCAGTTGATGTCATGGTTAGAGGTGGCCTCATGGTAAATATTTAACTGGCTCAATTAATAAATTTTAGTCATACTGTGGTGGTTTGAATCTGTTATGTACCCCAGTAAAGCCATGCTCTTCTATTCCAATCTTGTGGGGACAGACCTATTACTGGAAGGGAGCTTTGATAGAGATGTGACCCCACCCATTCAAGGTATGTCTTAACCTTTATACTGGAGCCCTGTATAAAGAGAATAAAAGGCAGAAAGCAGAGAGAGCTCAGAAATGAGATTGCTAGCACGGAGGGCAGAAACCTCAAGGTACAGATGTTTGGAGGTGCAGGAGGAGGGTGCTCCAGGAGACTTCAGAAGTGAGAGAGCTGTTTGAAACTGGAAGCTGGGAGAAAAGGACATAGATGTTGGCTGTGTGCTTTCCCATGTGACAGAGAAACCCCAGACACGATCAGCCTTTCTTGAATAGGTATCCTCTTGTCGATGCCTTAATTTGGACATTTTCATGACTTAGAACTGTACTTTTGTAAACTAATAAATCCCCTTTATAAAAGCCAATTCATTTCTGGTATATTACATTGCAGTAGCATTAACAAACTGAAGTGCATATTTTTCCATAGAATCTTTTAGATGGTATTCTTCTCTCTCTTCCTATTTTTTTCTTTCATTTGCTTTGAGTTTTCACTGACACTGGAATTGATGTTTCTCTTTATTCAAGGCAAGAATGAACTAAATTTTTCATTTCCAATATAGGTATTGTAATTGAATTAATTGTCTCAAGACCTTATGTCCTTTAGTGGCATTATACAACTCCATTCATGCCATGAACTCTTAATGGGTGGCATAAACTCTTCTACATTTAGACATTTGGTTGACCACTTGTGTTGATTAAGGAGATGTGCCAGCTGATCTCCCTTTAAAGAAAGACTCTTGTCCCAGCAGCTGGGAGTGCTGTCAATTAACAGACTTCAGTTGACAGCCCAGGCAGAGATTGCCTCAGCTATAGAGCATCTTCTTGCTCAAGGCCATGCCCTTCCAGGAGTGGTTCACATCCAAAGACCAGTTGAGGTGCAGGTAAAAAAGGACTGGGATTTTGCTAACCATAAAACAACTCTGAAAAACTTCAGGTCTCTGTGTGGGGTTGGATGAATCCATAGGACAATGTGTAACTCAACTTCAACTCTGCAAACTTGTTTCTTCTCTCTCCCTTTAGTAGATGTTGATCCCAAGGATATATCTTGAAAAACAAATCTGAATACTAAACTCGTCTTCACAGTCTGCTTCTTATAGAACACAGAATGAACAATTGGTGTTAGGAATGATCAAGAGAGGAAGAAAAATATAGGGCTTATGAACTGGGTCAATAATCACACAGCTGACAATGGCACCCCATCGCTGGTGATAGATGGAACAAAGCTAGGCCCTGGAACAAGTGATGGTTCAATTGCTGAAATTTTCAGAGGTGATGAATTTGACCTCTGACATGTGTGAAAAGGAAAATATTAGCTGGTATAATGTATAAAGGATTTGAAATCTAAGATAATAGAAATAGTCATAAAAACAATGAGATTGAATGGCTACTGTTAATCTGTACTGAAACTCTATGTTGTAGTTGGATTCAGATGTCAACTTGGCCAGGTGAAGGTGCCTAGATCTATTGCTGTGGACATGAGCCAATGGTGTGTGAACCTCATCTGTGGCTGATTACATCTGCAGTTGGCTAGGAGATGTGTCTACTGCAATGAATGATATTTGATTTAATTGGCTGGTGCTTAAATGAGAGAGAGCAATGTAGCACAGCCCAAGCAGCTCAGCATACCTCATCTCAGCACTCACAGCTCAGCCCAGGCCTTTGGAGATGCAGAAAGGAATCACCCCAGGGAAAGTTGTTGGAACTCAGAGGCCTTCCCAGCAGAGATCTCTCTGTGCCTTTCCACATAAGAAAGACCCTCAGTTGAAAGTTAGCTGCCTTTCCTCTGAAGAACTAACGAAATAAATCCCCTTTTATTAAAAAGCCAGTCTGTCTCTGGTGTGTTGCATTCTGGCAGCTAGCAAACTAGAACACTCTAGAAAAAGATAATGATAGGCAGAGAGTGGTTAATAGGCAATTGAAAGTCAAATGTGAAAGTCAGAGGGCTACTTTTTTAGTACATAAAGATGTACTCATTTCTTGCATTAAAAGGGACTAGAAAGCTGGTGACAAGTCCCAGGTCTTAATTGGCAGAGTAGCTGAGCTCCAAAAAAGGTTAAATGTCAAATCAAAGTAGGTCAGCTATGCTAGGTGGGCTGTGTTTGAGAAAGAATGGGACCAGAATTTAAAAGTAGCTAATGTAGAGTTTTTGATTTGAAAGTACTTTCCTGCGAAACGGGACTTAACACTCTGGCAAAGATTTTACCTCATGAACCTTCTCAATAACATAGAAAATGATAAACTGAAAAGCAAAAGGTACATGAGTCAAGTTTCACTCTAAGTTAATGACGTGAACCCAGATAATTTTAAAAATGAAATGTGTGGTATTCAGACAGCTAAGAAATAAAACCAACTCTCTTAAAAGCTTTAAAGGGAGTAGGAAGGTATCAATGAAGATAAAGCAGAAATGGATGAAACAGAAAGCAGACAAGCAAATGTTTTCAGTAGATTTTATCAATAAACAAACACAAAAAAAATCCCAGAATTATCTTATTATAAACCTGGGGAGCACAGCTAGTTCAGTGATATAATTCTTGCCTGCCATGTGGGAGGCCTGGGTTTGATTCCCAGCTCATGCACTTGAAACAAACAAACAAAACATCCCACAAATGGTCTATATGATAATGGGATATTCACATGGAAAAAAAATGAAATATGACTTCCAGCACAGCATAGAAAATAAAAAATAGAAGAAACCTACCAAGATAAGGGGGCAAAAATAGAAAAGACAAATTAAAAAACAAAACAGAACAACAACATCGAGACTGAGAAAATACTATGTGAAAAGTTAGGCCATTAAGTTGAAAAGTACTTACTTCCTACAGGTTCTAAAAGGCTCATTCATAAACAGTAATAATAATGCAGTGGTTTTGGACTCATAATTTGTGATGATAACTACACAAAGGTGAGGGGAATAGAAAGCCCAGGAACACAGTTTGTGAATAAAATTGAAGTTAAGAGTGTATCAAGGCAAATGAGATATTAAAGATTTAGGATTTTAAATTGAAGCCCCATGGTAACTAGAAAGCAAATATTAGAAAGTATGCGACTTCACAGAATACAGGTTCCAGTGGCATGGGCCACAGGAAATGGGGAGTTAATGCAAAATGGGTATAAAGATTCTGTTTAGGAAGATGGAACAGTTTAGGAATGGAAGGTAATGAGAGCACACCAACATAGTGAAGGTGGAGATGAGAAAGTTCATGCTGTATACTAGTTCCCACAGTAAAAAATCAATTAAAGATGCAATGACAATTAAAAGCAATATGCAATTCTGGATGGAATTTAACAAGAAAGGAGAGAAGACTTAAAAGGAACTTACGTGGGCTTGTGAAAAATCAGAACATAGACTGTAAGGTTTCTATTTATACTAAATTTCTTGAACTTGGCAAATTCACTCAAGGAAATGCATATGCATTTCAAGAAGTATTATGTATATGACTTGCATTCAAGTGTTTAAATAATGATTGATAGACAAATAGGCAGCGAGGAAGGTGGATCGGTAGATAAATGGGTTGACAGATTGGTGGGTAGATACATAGAATGAAGTGGCAAAATGTTAAAATTGGAGAGTCTGGATATCTAGAGAGAGAGGGACATGTAGTTTCTGTATAGTGTTTACATTAGTTTTTAAAAATCTATCCTGTAAGTTTGAAAATATTTCAAAATAAAAAACTTAAACATAATAGAAAAAGTTAAAGGGAAAAATTATATGTTTTTGAAACTCTCTCAGAACAAAAGGCAAGAGTTTTCTCAATTCACTTCATGAAGATAATTGATACTAAAGCTGAATGAAGAAATGTGAACCTGTAAATTATAGTACAATCTGACTTGTGTGTATACATATGATTTAAATCTAATGCAAAATATTAGCAAATTGAAATCAACTCATATTGAAGCATTACGTATTGCTTTATGACTTCCAAACTGGACAAGATGATATAGGTCCATTTCTCCCTACTCCTCCCCACTGAGGGCAGGTATACACCTGAGGTAAAACCAGAGAAAACTAAAGGAGAAAGGCAGTAAGAAGATGATGGACTGGTCTGGGAGCCAAGCTGAGGAAGTACAGTGGGAGAGTGTCTTATGGCCCTTCCCCCAGTTCAACAGATGCGGCAGCAGCTTCAGGATTCACCCCCAATATAGCAACAGAAGTCAGCCCTTGTAGGTTCACCCACACATACACACACACACACACATAGAATGAGAGTTAATCTGAAATCAAGTGAACCTGACACCAATCCAGTATGAAAGAAGATCCATTGGGATGCCTGCCAACGATAAGACACCACAGGAAGTAATATCACTCCCCGTCAGGCATGAGACACTCCTGTCCAACTAAGAATCATTAAGACAAGTGAGCAGAACCAGCAGGAGTAACAAGGACCCTGGACTGGGAATGCTTTTTGACCTCAATGTCTGAGACTATCATTTCCTGCCCAGATATTCCAGGACAGCTGGAGGCACCAATAGGGGAATCATAATTCACCTATTACTCACTGCGAGACATCTAGTGCCCCAGCATGGAGAATCCCCTTCCTCCTTCTCACACACATAGCAGCCACTGTGCAGATATTTCAATCAGACCAAAATAACATGGCAAGGGCTCTGAAAATTAAATCGTCATTAGAACTACAGCCATTAAAAGTAGCCAAGATTTGTGCGCTAAACTTAAACATACAGAAAACCAACTAAAATAAGGTTTAAATAGGACCTAGAGTCTCCTAGCATAATGACAAAATATCTGGGATACAGTTAAAAAACACCCATTATACGGAGAAACTAAAAAATAAATCATAATTCCAATGAAAAAAGACAACTAACTTCAATACTGAGATGAATCAGATGTGAGAACTATTTGGCAAGGATTTTAAAGCAGCCATGATAATAATCCTTCACTAGTGAAATATGAAAATTTTTAAAAATTAAAAAAATAGAAAACATCAGGAAAGAAATATAAGTTATAAAAAGAAATCAAATGGAAATTATAGGTCCAAATAATACAATAAAGTAAATAAAAGCTTGCTAATGATGTCAATAAAGCAGGGAGCTCAAAGAGGATAAAACCAGTGAATCTGAGGAAAAATCCATAGAATTCATCCAATCTGAATGCAAATGGAAAATAGAGTGTAAAACAATTGAAGAGAACCTCAGAGTATGGGACAACCACAAAAGATATGACATTGTATCATCAGAGTTTCAGAAGGAGATGAAAATTAAACTGATGTGAAAGAACATTTGCAGAAATAATGGCTGAAAACTTTCCAAATTTGGCAAAACCCTGAAATCTATAAATCCTAGAACTTGAGCAACCATCAAACAGATTAAATCTAAAGAAATTCATACCAAAACAAATCATAATTAACCTTTCAAAACTAGAGAAAAAGGAAAATATTTTGCCACTGAGAAACCATGCATTGCATATGAGGAATAACGGGAATGACAATTAGAATGGTAGCACATTTATTTCTTATCTGAAATAAATAAACCATGGAGGCAGAAGGAAGTGATAAAATGTTTTCAAGTGCTAAAAAAAAGAACTTCCAATCTCAAATACTTTATCTAATGAAAAAGATTAATTCTCCTGCAGGAATGAAGGAGAAATAAAAAAATCCTGAGACAAAGGTGAAAAATTGTAACTTGCAGGTCTATGCTTAAATGCTGGCTAAAGGAAGTTCTTCAAACCAAAAGGAAAAGGTAAAGAAAGACTTTTGGAGCTTCAGGAAGGAAGAAGGAACAATGGAAAGAATAGAAATACGGCTACATTCCATAGACTAATATTTCCCCCATGAATTCTGTAACTCATACTTGATGGTTGAAATGAAAATTAAGGATACTCAAGACATGATATTTAGAAGTGCAGAAATTAAAGAAGAGACTGAAATGGAAGCCAAGTTTCAACACTTCATTCAAGGTGGGAAACTGTTGGCACCAGTATAGTATGACAAGCATATTGTAATATCCAGAGAAATCAAGCATTCCAAATACAACCAATAAATGAAGATGGAATCCTGAAGTGTGTTTAAGCAATCCACAGTAAACCAAGTGAGGAGAGGCAGAGGGATATCAACCAGAGGAACAAATAGAAAGCAGATAAAAAATGGCAGACTTAAGCACCAACATAAGAATTATCTTAAATATAAATGTTCTAAATACACTAGTCAAAAGAAAAATATAGGCAAAGGATTAAAAAAATAAACCCAACCCAGCCATATGCTCCTTATGAGAAACTCATTTCAAATTTTATGTGGGTAAGTTGAAAGTAAAAGGATAGGAAAAATATACCTTGCAAACAGTTATCAAAAAAAGGGCATGGCTATATTAATATCTATTAAAGTAGAGCTCAGAGCAAAAATATCACTAGAGGCAAAGGGGGATATTATGTAACAATTAAAGAATCATTCCTCCAGGAAGATATAATGACAACAAATCTGTAGGTAGCAAACAGCACAACCTCAATATACATAAAGCAAAAACTGATAGAGCTGAAAGGAGAATTAGAAAAAATCCACAGTTGTGGAACTTCAGCACCATCTCAGCATCTAATCAAACTTCTATTCAGAATATCAGCAAGAATATAGAGGATCAGATAAATACAATTAACAAAGCACATACACATGTTTTATATATAAAGACACTTCACAAAACAACAGTAGGCTACTCATTTTCTTCAAGCGTCAATGGAACTTTAACCAAGACAGACAATATCCTGGGTTTTAAAACAAATGTCAACTTCAAAATAATTGAAACCATACTGACCATCTTCTCTGAAATAATGAAATTGAACTAGAAATCAATAATGAAAGACAATAGGAAAGTCTCTAACTCCATGGAAATTAAGAATCTTACCTCTAAAATAATTCATGGACCAAAGAAGCAGTCCTAAAGAAAATAAAAATTATATGAAGAATAAATGAAAATGAAAATTAATCATATCAAAATATATGGGATGTAACTGCAGCGGTACTGAGAGGAAAATTTGTGACACCTAAATGCTTATATTAAAAGTAAAGAAAGCTCTCAATTCAATCTAAGATCCTACTGAATAAACTAGAAAAAGAAATGCAAAATAGATTCAAATCAAACAAAAGGAAGGAAAAATGAAGATATTGATGGAATTGGAAATAGAAAAACAATAGAGAGAAAACAAAAGCTGATTCTGTGAAGAAAATTTCAAAAGTGATAAGCTTCTAGCAAGACTGATAAAATAAAGATAAAGAAGGACAAATAATCAATATGAAAAAGGAAATGGGATATACAACTACAGATACTTCAGCTATTAAAAAATAAAGGAATACTATGAAGAATTTCATGATCATAGATTTTCCAATACAGAAGAAGTGTACCAATTCCTTGATAAACAAAAACCAACCAAAAAACAACCAAGATGAACTACATAATCTATAGCTCCATTTTCATTAAATAAATGCAATTTATAGTTATAAAACTCCAGAAAGAAAAACCTCCAGGCCCAGATGATTTTGCTGGAGAATTCTACCAAACATTTAGAGAAGAATTTAAACCTATTTTACCAAATGTGTTCCAGATAATAGAAGTAGAATGAACACTACCCAATTCGTTTTATGATACTAGAATTATCCTGATACCAAAACCAGATAAAGAAATGACCAAATAAGGAAAATACAGACCAATACCTTTCATGAACTTAGACACAAATAACTTGAACAAAATAAGAACAAGTGCAATCCAACAATGCATCCAAAGAATTATACACAATGACCAAGCAGGATTTAGTCCTGATATTCAAGGACAGTTCACTATTTGAAAACCAATCAATGTAATCTACCATATTAACAAGCAAATGAAAAAAATATATGATCATATAAATTGATGCAGGAAAAGCATTTGACAGGAAACAACACTGATAAATAAGGAGAACATCACAGCAAGCTAAGAATACAGGGAAATCATTCCAACTTGATAAAGAGTAGGTACAAAAAATTAGAGCTAGCATATTTAATGTTTTATTGGGTCCTCACTCAAAGGGATTGATTAAGTTTAAGAACATGCTTGTTTGGGGTACTTGGCTCCAAGTCATCACAGTCTACCTTCTGGATCCCCAAAAGAGATGTTCTTCTCACAAGCAGAATACATTCATTCCATCACGACATCCAAAGACCTTAAGTCATGTCAGTAACATTAATAAGTACAAAATCTCATCAAAATCAGTTACAGATGTGGTGTGTCCTGGGCACATTCCACAGACCTGTGAGACTTGGAAAACAAGTTATTTGTTTCCAATAAAGGCTGGAGGGACAGGCATAGAATACACAGTCTCATTCCAGAAGGGAGAAGTTGGAAGGAGAACAAGGGTCAAAGC